>JAJOZX010000756.1:735000-752500 GCA_023014485.1 Bathynomus jamesi | reverse complement strand
CATTACCAGTTCCTACTCCCGAAGACTCAAAATATAGGATGTAAGGTCGGATTAAAAAGTCCTTTCGTGTATGTTTTTTTACGCTATTTATCAGTAATAAACGTGGAGTTCCGCAACACGACATTTTGAACTGATTGTAATATTGTTAAGTTAAATAAACTTTTACTGGGAATTTGAAAAGTTTTCCCTCATCGATTTCGCGTTTTGCAAATAACTTTCCCAAAAGTGGAATTTTTTTTATTTTCACTTACCTTCAGTTGTATCGATCTCGTATTACAATATTGTATTAAGTACTTTAAATTTCTAAATATGTTCACGAGCAAATCTTCAGTCAAAACGCGTTTAATTTTGAAGGAGTTTAAAAATTAAGGACGAAATATGTTTTAATTTAAAAAAACAACTATTTTTACAGTATCCGAAAACCTTTAAGTGAGAGTCGAGCTGAAATAAGAATTGAGGCTAACTTTATAAAATCGAAAAAGTACCAACATTAGATTTAAACCGCACATAATATTTTTATTTACAATCCCCTCATTTTTAGTCTTATATTCCAATTTAGTTTTAAACAATAAATAATAATCTATACAGTAACCCCCCCCCCCCCCCGATTTACGCGCTCTCCATTTGCGCGGTTTGGGATTAACGCAGTTCAAAAAATATTGAATATTTTTTGGACCACGTTAATCCGAAACCACATAAATGAGGGGCGCGTAAATCGGGAAAGAAGTAGCCGAGAAAAATCAAATTTAAAAAAGCAATTTTTGGATTTGTTTATGATCTTTTGTTTCGCCAAAAAAGAATTAAATATGAAAAGAAACGTAACTACATAGTCATGTTTGGTGTATTTTTTATAAAGCTTACTTTTCTCGGCGAACTTTTTTCCTCCGTAACTATACTATATTCATTGTACAGTGAAGTAAACGTCAGTTTAAAAAACTCAACAACGAACTATTGAGGATTGTCATTAAAAATATATTCTGATGTTGATAAAGAAATATAAACGAACTTTATTTAATGTTCAATTTATTTCCCCAAAAAGTGTTTATCCAAAATATAAAATCCATAAAATGAAAATATTATTAAAACTGTGTTTGGATAAAATAAAAATTCAATAAAAAGTTTTAATTTAGAGAAGAGAAATGTCCACATCTCGTTCACAAACTAAAAATCACGTTACGAGATACTTCTGCAAAGTTATGACTTTTTACTATCTATATGGATTTGAGCGTTTACACACATACACACATACACACACGAGCAGTGTGTGTGTGTGTGTGTGTGTGTGTGTGTGTGTGTGTGTGTGTGTGTGGTGTGTGTGTGTGTGTTTAGTTCCATCATTGTGTTCAAGGAATGTCAGTCTCTTTCCTTTAAAGTTTGACTTTCAAAATGCCAATATTTTAATCATAAAGATCTCGAAAGTTACCAGATTTTGCATAAGGTGTTCGAATCGCATATACAATATATATATATATATAATATATTATATATATATATATATATATAATATATATATATATATATATATATATATATATATATATATATATATATATATATAGATGTGATATATTTTGATAGTGAAGTACGGAAAGAAAATAGCCATTCTCCAAGACCTGTTTGCTATCATTTCAGCGAACTAAAAATGAACGAATTTTACACCCATCAAAGGAATGATCGGTGTTTCGTCGCTGAATTCTGTAAACAGTTTGAAACGACATATGAAAAAGTAAAATTGAGTAATGTCATATATATATATATATATTTAGAAGGGGAGAGAGAGAGAGAGAGAGAGAGAGAGAGAGAGAGAGAATTCCAATTCTTTGTTGAAATAACCCATTTTCGATAGATAAAAATTACTAAATTCTTGTTTAAAGTTTTTATTGACGAAATATTTTCTGGAAACCTTTTTATCGATAAATTAATTGGTGTGTTTTCAAAAGAAGACCAAGTTTGGTGATAAAAATAATATTTTGTTTTATAATGATTAAAAAATGTTTTGTTATAATAAATAAAAAAGCTATTTTAAATTTCATTTGAAAGGTATAAATACATATATATATATAATATATATATGTATATATATATATATAGGTATAAAATTTTGGTCTTACCGTGGACTTTCACTAGACCCCTCGTCATAGATAGATCGTTTTTAGCTACGCAGTGGTAGTCCCCAAAATCATCTTTAGTGATATCGAAAATTTGGAGGAACATCGAACTCTGGAAGATTTCATAAAAAAAATAACGATTTTTCAAGAGAATTGCTTCATATCATAAAAATAAAGCGACACATGCAAGTGTAATATTGCCTTTTCATACTGTAAATAATATGAAAAATTGGTGTAGACAGGATTTGGTTATAAAACACATTATTACATTTCACCTAAATAGTTATTTATATAATAATAAATTCTCCTTTCAAATTGAAATTGAAATTCAATATTGAAAAGTGATGAAGCGAATTGAGTGAAAATATAGAGCAGGACTGAGCAGTAACAGGCAAAAAGGAAGATGTGGCGAGGAGGTAAAATGAAATTTGAAGAGTTGAAAATACAACTATTTTAATTATAAAGTTGAACGCAGGATGCGTTCAGAACTTATAGCACATATTGGTAGATAAATGGGTACCCTGGGTAGCCTATTGGTTAAGATGCTGAGCTGCTGGTGGGGCGTGGTTCGAATTCCACGTTAAACTGTAGGTTTAAGGTGGAGTTATGAGCTTCACCTCCGTCAGAATGAACAATTCGGGCAGAAGCAAAACCAAGGTTAACCAAGATTATATAACAAATAAGAATGGTATGCTCTTTGTTGCATTTTTTGAGAAGATGGTTGATGGGGGTTTAACCTCCACCTCGTTCGTAACATGTAAGGTCATATGAGGCGCTCGGGCGAATAGAGGCGAGTTAACCATTTCCTGATTTTGGTTGATTCGTCTCTATTCGCCCAAACGCCTCATATGACGGAAGGACCCTACAGTTTTACGTGGTATTCGAACCCGGGTCGCTACATAATCTGGACGCAAAGGACAGGCCCCCCTCCCCACCCAACTACTCCCCAGACCCACTGTCGCTTAACTTCGCTGATCGACGGGAAGCGATTTCACGACATCGTCCACGATGTTGCACTTTTTGACAACATTAAAAAATGAATGCAAAGAATTGATTTGCGAAGAAGAGAAATAACCAGATTTTCATTACTAAATAACTAAGACCCAAAATTATTCTCTCTCTCTCTCTCTCTCTCTCTCTCTCTCTCTCTCTCTCTCTCTCTCTCTCTCTCTCTCTCTCTCTCTCTCTCTCTCTCTCTCTCTCTCTCTCTCTCTCTCTCTCTCCATATTTTAAAAGTTTACTTTCGTTCGCCAGAATTTAATAATGAAATTGTAGTCTTGATAACCGTAGATTTATTATATAATTCACTCCAACGATTAAATTCTAATTTTAAACAAACGAACATTTGGAAACTCACTTTCCATTTGAATTTGGGATCCTGTCGGAGAAGAACCCGGTACTTGGTGGAGTTCTCAAGAATTCTTCCTCTGCGATCCTCCCAGTACGTCACTGCCACAGGGAAAGCTTCCACGTGGCACTCTAGTGTGGCTCTCGACCCATTGTAAGTGCCAACTTTCCAATTGTTTACCCGAACGTATGGATCAACTGTACGAAGAATCAATTTTATTATTAAGTTTATTTTTTAATGAATTAACAAAGATTAACGAACTTGCGAAATCTTATTTCTAAATTTTTATTTAACAAAATCAAGCAATCTTATAAAGTTTGCCTTTGAAATTAATTTCTTATTTATCATATGAAGACTATAATAACATTGAGTTTGAAGCATACTGTAAACTAATGAGAATTATTGTCTCCAATTATATATATGTAGTCAAAGAAATCATACGAATAGTTTATACGACTATATATATATATATATATATATATATATATATATATATATATATATATATATATATATATATATATATATATATATATAAAATATAAAAGCTTACAATGAACTTCAACGTCGAATGTTTTGTAATCGTTGGGCGGAATTCCGTTGTAAGCTTCACAGCGATACCTGCCTGTGTGGTCCCTCCTGATGTGGGTCAGATTGAGAGAAGTGCTCACCAAAGAACCATCTAAAGAAGGAGTCAAATCTTATCAAGGAAGAATTCATTTAATCCCTCCCGCCCTCCCTCTCTCTCTCTCTCTCTCTCTCTCTCTCTCTCTCTATATATATATATATATATATATATATATATATACTGTATATAAAATTCGCCTCTTGCTCTTTAATACTGCATATAAATCTAAAATATAAATTTGTGCTGCAATATATTGCGTGGCACTTGTTCTGAAGCAAAACTTTTATTACAAGAGCACTTTCATTAAAGGAAATTGTGATCCTTATAAAATACTTTTCCTTCATCTCGAGGAATCAAAATGCATTTCATTGTTTCCTTCTTAATAGAATACTCGGATAAAAACTTAAGAATAAAATTAGAAAACTTACAAACGAGAAACATTCGTGATGGGAAGAAACATTCACCTTGTGATATTCCGTTTTAAAAAAATATTATTTCGAAAATTTATGCAAAAACATAAATGATTTTTAGTTGTATTAAATGTTTTTTCCTCGTATTCATACTAAAATGATTCGTCAAATGTGTCATGAGATATTGCAATTAATTTAATGAATAAGTTTTGGCCTTGAAGAAAGTTTCTTATGAATCTATGAATGATATATAACGAAATTACTGATGATGGCTATATTCTTCTTTTCTGGGGAATATATTCACGAGGAATCGATTGCCGATTAGAGCCAATTCTCCTTAATTAAATTCCGGTGAAATCATTGTGATTTTAAGGCTCAAGTACGAGCACAGATTATATAGCATTAACTTATATGGAAATGCATGTACTGTACCGTAAAACAGGGTGACTTCGGACACGGGGTGACTTCGGACAAAATCTGAGTAAAAAGCTTTACTATTAAATAGCTCTTAAATGAAATAGTAAGAATAAGAAATAGGAGGGGAATGTTCTGATGCAAAGAGAATTTTGTTTACTTATTTCATTTAGGATCTACTTAATAGTAAGACCTTTTATTCAGATTTTGTCCGAAGTCACCCCTTGTCCGAAGTCACCCCGGTTTACGGTAATGTATTTATATACGAAGCAGTAATTTGAATAGAAATATATAAAGGAGCGACATTTCTAAATGGATAAACCCTTAACCTCCATAAAGCGTCTCAAGATTTAAACGCGCGTTTACATTTGATACTGAGTAAGGCAGTTTTTAGGGGGGGGAAAGGGGGCAACTACCCTAAATTATGGACAGGTTATTTACATCGACTCTTCGCTGTGATTTAAGTTAGGTTACGTTAAGTTATGTTAAGAACGTTTCGATGAAAGTGACCCGCTCATAATATTTTTGCTTATAATAACTCACGTATATTTTTGTTTGAAATGAACTGCTCGACAGACCTTTCCACTGACCAGTTGCGATTGCCATTCCGTCCTCTCTCGTCCATTCTATTCTGGGTGGTGGTTCTCCCGCCGCCTGGCATCGCAGCCGCAAGTTTTCTTTCTCCCGTACCACGATTGTTTTCCGTCTTCGTTTTGTTCCTATTTCCATTTAATAACATTAAATATGAATGATAAATATAAACAGGTACGGGTAACAAGAAACTCAAAAACTAAGATCAAATAATACGCACCATAATAACTCAATTACTATCTGATCCTATTACAAATTTAAAGAAATTATGGTACTTTTGCATTATCCTCCCAACACTAATTTTTTTTTATAACGGCTAACGCCTGCGGCGGGCTGTTTTTACCGTAACCTAACCTAACCAAACCTAACCTAACCTAATACCAACACTAATTTTTTTTAGGATCAAATGTAGAATTCGGACCCCAGCCTTCTTTAGTTAGCTTTATAAGGCTAACTAACGAAAATATCATGACCTAACCTAACCAATCGTCAAGGGCGTACAGTTAACCTAACGATTGGTTAGGTTAGGTCGTGATATTTTCGTTAGTTAGCCTTATAAAGCTAACTAAAGAAGGCTGGGGTCCGAATTCTACATTTGATCCTTTTTTTATAATGGAAGGAAAATAAAGTACCATAACGAAAACCAAACCAACATTATATAAAAAAATTAGTGTTGGGAGGATAATGCAAAAGAATCGAAATTATTTATTGGAGTTTCTTTTTAACAAACTTTGAATATAACTTACGAGAAATATATATATTTAAATAAACTCCAATCGAATTATAAGTAAGAAATAGCGTCAAATTTGTTCTGAAAGAAATTAGAAACTTTTTACAGCCTATAAAAGATATAAACTATATTTTACTCTACCATTTTATTTTAATAATATTATAGGAAATAAGAAATAAAATTATTATAACTGTTTCTGCTAATTTTAGTCTTCTAAATTAGTTATCGATAGTTGCATTTACCTGTCAAGTAAGTCAAAGTCAAAGATTTTCTCAATATTTATTTAATGAAAATCCTAACTGTTTTGGTACATTACATTGCAAACTATCAGTGGATATGAATATCATCTTCTTTCGTACATCCGCACACCTGATTTTGTCCAGAAAGCAAAAATATCTATCGTACCTGGAATTGACGGGGGAATGAGGATTTTCTTCACTTCAGTTCCGTTCACCCTCCAGGTGTTAATCCCTGGAACACCTGGAGTTCCTGGAGTACCATTTTTTCCCATCCTACCCCGCGGTCCGGCAATTCCTGAAAAGAGAGTAATTGCTTAAATAACCCGACTTGTATGAAATGTTAAAAAAAAGTAAGTTAATTAATTATGTTAATTAAGTCAAAGTTAATTAAGTTAAAAATATTAAGCGAAGATCTCACGATTTTCAAGTTCTTACAATGTAAGTAACGGTTACGATAATGGTCATTCTGATGGAAGGAACGAACGAACGAACGAACGAAGAAAGGAAGGTCGGATCACTTTAACATATTGCTTCCCAGGAACCTCTCTTTAACATATTGCTTCCCAGTGTATATCACTTTAACATATTGCTTCCCAATATTTAGGATAAGGAGTACGATAAAAAATGTTCGCTTTAATAAAGTAAAGGCATAAAAAGTAAATCATAACATGTAAAAATATTAGATTGAAAGTAAATTTATTAGAATTGTTGCGCTATATGGTCACACAAAGTAAAAAATGGATTTCGGAACAATCGGTCACGCCACATCATTTGCCACAAGTACGAGTTGAGTAGCTCCTTTTAGCATCCTTTCATTTTCTTTATATATTTAATGTAGGTTAGCTGAATGTCCGGTTAGGTCAACTGTACGCCCTTGACAATTGGTTGGGTTAAGTTGTGATATTTTCGTTAAAACTAACGAAAATATCACGACTTAACCTAACCACTCATCAAGGGCGTACAGTTGAACAGTTGACCTAACCGGGCATTCAGTTGACCTAACCGGGCATTCAGTTAACCTATATTAAATATATAAAGAATGCCCGGTTAGGGCATTTATAGCTTTGTTTACGGTCAGTAGGTTATCTCCTAGATTACCAACCTCTTTCTAACCAACTAACCTTTCTCTTTTTAACATATTGCTTCCCAGTGTTAATCACTTTAACATATTGCTTCCCAGGAAGGATCACTTTAACATATTGCTTCCCGAATGCTTTGGGAAGCAATATGTTAAAGTGATCCCGAAGGTCTTGTTACTGTCAATATTACTGTATTTGCATTTAGTGCTGTCCACATTATTGCATCATACCTCTTCGTGGTCTTATTACTGGTGTTAATTCTTTCATTAGCATTTGTGCAATTCCCTTTTTTGAAATATAAGTTTGAAAATTTTTAATCAATGAATTTTAAGGATGCGTTTGAGTAATAATTCATTATTATTAATGTATCTCATTAGTCAACTGGTCTTAGCGAACGTGTTTACTACCCATAATGTGATATAATTAAAAAAGGTAGATCAAACCGAAATTGATGTATTTTTAAGATGAACCCATTTAATTTAATTATATCTTGAAAATATTTTGGGTTAATTGAAAAAGTTAAAATGATACGAAGAATATGATTTGTGTTTGTATCCATTACACAGTAAAATTACGTGAGTGAAATGTAATTAAATTAACTAGACTCTGCCGACAGTTTGGGCGAAAACATTAATACTGTGTATATATACAGGGGTTAGAAAAATAATATGAACACCCGCCGATTTCACCGGTTATCTTTACGGACTGCTCAGACACAAAGTAAACGGTCAAATGACTGGCAAACCTATTTAAATGCGTAACAGAGAGTGTATACGTCATGTTATAACCCTCACGTTGTTTTTACAAATCTGAGTGAATTATGAATTAGCAGTTATGAAAGACCTGTCAGACTTCCAAAGAGGGCAAATTGTCGGAGCGCGGATGGCTGGTGCATCGGTGACGAAAACCGCTCAGATGTTCAATGTATCCAGAGGAACTGTCTCTATGGTCATGTCTGCATACCAAAACCATGGAAAGACAAGCACCGACAAATGCAATAGTGGACGCAAGAAGAAGCTGTGTGATCGAGACCGCCTGGTGCTAAAGCGCATTGTGACAAAGAACCATAAGACCACAGCTCCAAAATTGACTGCAGAGCTTAACCAGCATCTTGCAAGCCCGGTATCGACCAGAACTGTACGTCGCGAGCTCCATGGAGCTGGATACCATGGGAGGACTGCAATTGCAAAACCCTTCCTTTCGCACATCAACATTGAGCGGCGCAGAAAATGGTGTAATGACCATAAGAATTGGTCAATGGACCGGTGGAAGAATGTAGTCTACTCTGACGAATCCTCCTTTACGCTATTTCCATGTTCCGGTCGAGTTTACGTCTGGAGACAGCCTAAAGATGCTTATGACCCCGATTGCCTGACCCCAACCGTTAAGCATGGAGGCGGATCTGTGATGGTTTGGGCAGCAATATCGTGGAATACTCTTGGCCCAGCTGTAGTACTGCATGGTAGGGTTAACGCCCAGGTCTATCTGTCAATATTGGCTGACCAGGTCCATCCCATGGTCCAAACGCTGTTTCCAATGGCGGCGCCGTCTTCCAGGATGATAATGCACCAATCCACACCGCTGGGGTCGTTAAAAACTGGTTTGAAGAGCATGTTAGTGAAGTAGAACGCTTGGATTGGCCTCCACAATCCCCGGATCTTAACATTATCGAGCATCTGTGGTGTCAGCTGGAGTAGCAGGTCAGAAGCCGATTCCCACCGCCGGCGTCTTTGGAGGAACTGGAGCAGGGTTTGCTCGAAGAATGGCTCAGGATTCCTCTAGCCACTGTCCAAAAGCTGTATGAATCAATTCCCCGACGCATTGCAGCTGTTATTGCCGCTAAAGGAGGACCAACTCCATATTAAGAATAAAAACCGCCATTTATCAAGGTGTTCATATTATTTTGTCTAACCCCTGTATATATATACGGAAGACCAGTGGTTCTCAGACGCCGGTTCGCAGCCAGCCGGAAAGATGACGATCCGCAAAATGTTCAGATTTAAAAATATGGTTACTTTCCTCAGCTTGTTTCAAACATGTTTTCGTATAAATTGTTATCAGGTTCTCGCTGTAATATATAATATATATATATATATATATATATATATATATATATATATATATATATATATTATATATATATATATATATATATATATATATATATATATATATGGCTATGTATAGAAAATAATTTTCCAGTGCCTGTTGGGTTGACCAGTCAGCAACAAAGTGAAACAAAATTTACTTGTCCATCCAACAAAAATGGTTAAGAACCACTGCTGTAGAATTGCTATGAACTCATTATAGTCTTTTTATCCATTGTTCAAATATTGAAAAATGCGGTTTGGACGCGCTTCTTACTATTTCAACACCATAACCACTATAACAATTGTCTCCACCTCGTTTATCAAAAGACAAAATAGAGCGAGGCACATAAAGACATAAATCATTTGAATTTGCGACCTATTATAATTCATTTCAAGGTACTCGTAGGTTATCTCCCCCCTTACCAATTTTGACAGGATATTTTCGTTAAAACTAACGAAAATATCACGACTTAACCTAACCAATTATCAAGGGCGTACAGTTGATCTATTAGTAAATAATAAATACTATTCCAGAAACAAACAATGTTATAATTAATAATAGATCAACTGTACGCCCTTGATAATTGGTTAGGTTAAGTCGTGATATTTTCGTTAGTTTTAACGAAAATATTCCGTCAAAATTGGTGGGGGGGGGGGAGTAGGGTTGCCATATTTTTCAAATGCCCATGCGGGACAAAAATTTTTCTGAGGTTTTTTTAAGACCAAATTTTTTTTCAAATTGAAACTAGATTTCTTCAACGGTTACAACAAACAAAATTAGAAAAATTTTATTATAATAATATTTAACAGTTAAACATCGTGAATAAATTGAAATTATTATACATAATATTGAAATTCTAAATCAATTCATCCCTAAAAAATTTGCTTAAAAAATATTTTTTGCGAGACATTTTGAACGCGGGATTTTGACGCGGGATTTTGACGTGGGATTTTTGGATCAAATGCGGGACTGTCCCGTAAAATACAGGACGTCTGGCAACCCTAGGGGGGAGATAACCTACAAGTACCCATTTCAGTTCACGGCCATTAGCCGCTATAATACTAAAATATTAATAAACAAATTATTCTTAAGGTAACTTTTCTTTAAAATTAAATTTGCTTCCTTCTAAATACACAGTTTAAGACAATCGTAATTTTTCGCATTTTTCTTGGTCTTTATAGTAAATAAGAGGATAAAATTATATAATTCAAAGGGAAATTACCGTTTTCAAGGAAAATGTATATTTAACATTTTAAATAAAACGAGAAAGAGTTACTAATGAATGATAATTGCGTTTACGAAAGTACTTTTATACGACCAAGTTTCTAATCCTTATCATTTCTATGAATACATTTAATTATAATGATTACCCAGTTAGAATAAGTAGTCGAGAACGTTGTTTGAAAGATTATGTTTAACTTTAAAAATAAAATTCAATTTTTACGTATAAGAAGCGATAGGATAATACGTTATAGCGAAGTAATCCATTCCATTACGGTTAAATCCTGAAACAAATTATCCACTTCATTTCAGCATTAAAAAAGTGTAATAACCATAATGAAAGCGGTAAATAATACTGAAAATGAATTAACATTTTTATAGACAATAAACATTAGTAATCTCAAAATAAATTACGAGTGAAAAACAACGCAATGATTCGGGTCACGTAAACAAAAGCAAAAATCCTCTACTAATTTCGGAAGAAAATAATTTAAAAAGTTCTTTTGATCGGAATGTTTCATTTAAATCAACCGCCTCTCGAGTACGTGATCGAATGATCTACAAGAACATATTTGCATCATTTTCGAAATACGTTTGGATTAAATTTTAATCACTTTCTTGAAATATGATCAAAATATAATGTTAATATTGTAAATAAAAGGTAAACTGAATAACGACCTGCCATACACAGGGTTTAGAAGAGAACTTATAGCGTGTGTTTTTTTCAATAAATATAAATCCAAAACATACGTGCTATAATTACATAATTTTTATTTGACAAATCCTGAAAGCGCCACCACGCATGGCGTCTGAAGGGCCACTTACAGTAGGTATGGAATTCAGACATGTGGTGGGGGCGCTGCCCACCAGGGTGTGTGTGTGTGTGTGAACGGATGTGTGCGCTTTACCCTCTATTTTTTCTCTTCTTCGCTAATTGTCTTTTGTACATAAGCTATTTCTGCCTTCTCATTCCATATATTATACCTTTTGCTTAATTAGATACTATTGCCTGACGCGGTAGATATTTAGAGGAAAGGCCTTGGAATCGTTTTTAATTTTCTCTGTGGATGTGTAACATTTATTAATTTCACGTATTGTGAAATTCGACCTCTATATATATATATATACACACAATGGGAGTATTAAAATTTCTTGGGTGATTTAAATATATGACAATGTGTTAACTTTTACCTCGTCGTAGTGTGGTGGTAGAATACGCCACTTCTATTCAAGTGGTCCCATATTAGAATCCTTGTGAGAGGAATTTTGCCTTATATATATATATATATATATATATAGTGTGTGTGTGTATCTAAAATAAATATTTTATTACATACATAATTAATCCTTAAAAAGATGAAAACCATCTGGGTACTTGTAGGTTATCTCCCCCCCCCCCCCCCCACCAATTTTGACAGAATATTTTCGTTAAAACTAATGAAAATATCACGACTTAACCTGAGCAATTATTTATCAAGGGCGTACAGTTGACCTATTAGTAAATAGTAAATACTATTCCAGAAACAAACAATGTTATAATTAATAATTAATAGATCAACTGTACGCCCTTGATAATTAATTGGTTAGGTTAAGTCGTCATATTTTCGTTAGTTTTAACGAAAATATTCTGGCAGAATTGGTGGGGAGGGGGTAGATAACCTACAAGTACCACCATCTGTAGATTAATAATCGGTTAATATCTGTACAAAGTATCTTTACACTATTGTTAAATTGTTACGTTGATAAGAGAGTGAAGTGAAATACAACGTATATTTTAGTATATAGTTTACCAAGGTTTTGTGGCAGATGGCGTCACAGCCGTGAGTATCAGTCGTTCCAAATTATGCAGGTTTTAATTTAATCCAATCACTATATAGCCATTTTGGCTAAACGTTAAAGAAATGAACACTAGTTTAGAATTAAGCTCAAATACAAAACAGGGTTTTGCAAAACTGATGTTGAACTTACTACTCACAATATAATTATACAATTATACATTATAATAATAATTACGCAATCTAGATCAACCTGAAAATGATCAATATCCAATCATCTTTTCCACAAGATAAGCTTAGCTGCATATAAGACATCGCAGGAAACTTTAGTTATACCACTAAATCAGACGATAATTTATTAAAGCCCTACTTCTGTATCAGTCCACATTCGCACTTAACACGTAAATAATTTTCTAGAAATGATTCTGAACATTAATTTTTAAGCCAGTGAGAGCTTAACCTTTACTTTAAACCAGTGGTTCCGAACGTGGGCGCCACCGCCCCCATTACAAAATGTATATACTTTAATTTTAAGAAAAAGTGTAAAATTGTTACCTTCTATTAATAAATATAAATCACGTATCACTTATCCTCTTACAATATTATCTTTATGAGGGGGGTGCACCGGCAAATACTGATGGACATAAGGGGGCGTTGGCCTAAAAAAGGTTGGGAACCATTGCTTTAAAAGCACGAAACACTTTGGGTGTGAAACTCAAAATTATGATGACTGATGTGGCCTTTTGTTAATGGCCTTTTATCAAACTAACGGACAACGTCCAAAAACTCATTTCCCCACCATGTCGGGGTGAATGTGCCCCCAGGGTCATCTGAGCCCGAGAACTGACAGGGTAAGGGGGAGGTTTAATCCAACCTGGTGGCGGCATCCGGGAGCGAACTTAGAGCCTCACCGCCCAGAGTCCGACACTGTAGCCACTGAGCTACCGGAAGTTCTATTACCTTTAATCGATTTAATAAAAGTTTATGAAAGTTTGTAGAAGCGTGGAAGGATTACGTTAATGGACTATTACTGAGACAAGATTTTCCATCAGATCGAGGAATTTTTTCTCTCATACGAGTGCTTTCGTAGAACAGAAATAAGTCCATCGTATCGATAAAATGTTTTTCTTCCGAACTCAGTAATGAAAATATTTCTAGTCAAGTGGAATGAAAATTGCAGCTTCCCATCAGAAAATTATTCATTGTCAAGATTGTCAAGGTATCGTACCCAAGTGTCGCTTAACTTCGCTGATCGAAGGGAATCGGTGTTATGACAGAGAGGATGGAAATGGATGTTGAACAGTGGAAGACAAAAATCCTTTCCGTTGCCGCGAAAGAAGAACGGATGGCACTGGGGTGCCTTGAACCAAAAAAGGTTGGGAAACACTCGATTAAGCTAAATAGGGAGTTCTCACTGTCTAATTATTTTCTGTCCAAATTCTTATTTCACGTTATAATGCAAACGTGGAATGACTCTATTGAACTTCTAAACTGGTGAAACAACGCATTAATTCTTTTGAAAATCATAAAATTTGCCATTTGTAAACTTTTTTTTCCGTAAAAATGGAATTAACATATACTGAGAAACGAGTATAGTAAAGGAATTATCACCTTACCTCTGGGTCCAATTGGTCCTTGGCTACCTTTATCGCCTTTATATCCCGGACGCCCTGAAAAAAAATTCTCCAATTATGTTCATTGTAAACATTTGTGTACAGAAAAATAAAATGATTAAACCAAAATACTTACTCAAGTATTTGACAACCAAAACAAAGATTATTTAATGACGCAATAATAACCAAGTACTTATACGAACTGAAATGGTTGAATTAATCATTTCAAACATTTGTCAAATAATACGTAATTTGTTCCAACCAAATATACTCCTCCGTGTAAAGAATCATTATTGTTTTACATAAATATTACGGAAATAAGAGTAGCGTGGCGGGAGAAGGGGATAAGCGACAAAATCGGTGAAATGCTTTTTCGGTTTGAAAAGACACTTTATTCTTCTCTCTATCACCTCCAATTGGCAGATATCCCATTTTGTGAATGGAAACACCGTTTCTACTCACAAAATGGGACATCTGCACTCACAAAATGGGATTGTCCACTCACAAAATGGGATATCTGCCAATTGGAGGTGATAGAGGGAAGAATAAGCCGTCTTTTCAAACAGAAAACGCATTTCGCCGATTTTGTCGATTACCCCCTTCTCCCGCTGCGCTACTCGTATGTACAGTAAACTTGCACTGAAAAGTCAAATAAATACATTTGAAAAGTAATTCGAATTGAAAAAATAATGCGAATAGAAACAAAAATATTCATTGAAATTGAAAAATTTCCGTATGCAACATTTGGGAAATTTAAACAATAAAAAAAAATGTAATATTGTTTAGAATTAAAAAAAAACCTATAAAATATTTGGGGAAGAAAAAAGGAAAGAAAAACAAGTTGTAAACAACGAGATTCCCAACTATTAAATTTTAATCTTTCTTTGTACTATTTCGTTATACTCTTATTTATATAAGTAATTTTTAAACAACGTTCATTCTTTCTTCACCGTTTTATGGATATGAAAACAATCGTTAACACTGTTACACAATATATATATATGGGTCTGCAGGTGTGTGTGTGTGTGTGTGTGTGTGTGCTAAATTTACAATTACCATGAAAATTGTTAAAGAAAATTATTTCTCCATGAAATTTCTTCAAAATAACAATTTTTATACAGACCTGAATTAAAAGTCTTGTACTCTATTCTAATAATTAAAATTTATATAATTTTAAAGAAATATTTTTATTTGGGATAATTTCATATTATATATATATATATATTATATATATATATATATATACGCCTAATCGCCTCGGTGGTGTAGTGATGCGCCTCGGTGGTGTAGTGGTTAGCGTCGCTGACTACGAATCCATCGGCCCCGGGTTCGAGACCCGGTGACGGCAGCCGGCGCGCAGCAAAACCCAGCTGTTCATCCTTCCACACAATAAAGAAAGTAGTTGGTAGATAAATGGGTACCCTAGGTGGCCTAGTGGTTAAGACGTTGGGCTGCTGGTGGGGCGTGGTTCGAATTCCATGTTAAACTGTAGGTCTACGGTGGTTAAAAGCTTGACCTTCGTCAGAATGAACAATTCGGGCGGAAGCTAACCAAAAGGTTAAAAGGTTATATATATATATATATATATATATATATATATATATACAGGGTGGCGCAAAAGTCGCGCATCATAGGAATTTTCAGTGTTGACTATATTATTTTTTCTTTTACGTAGGGGATGGCTGCAAAATTAATAATAGACGAGAGGGTGTGCTTGGTTTAATGCATGGAATACCAGGTACAACAAATCGATGAATTGGTACAAAATTTAAATTCTGTACCAATTTATCGATTTGTAGTACCTGGTATTCTATGCATTAAACCAAGCACACCCTCTCGTCTATTGTTAATTTCGCAGCCGTCCCCTACCTAAAAGAAAAAAAGAGTATATTATAACCAACACTGAAAATTACAATGATGCGCGACTTTTGCGCCACCCTATATATATATATATATATTATACTTACTTACTTTTGTTAATTTTGTTGAGTTTGAACGACAGTTCAGGATCGACCTAGGTCGACCCTTCTGCAGCATTCCGCCTCATTTGCGGGACTTGGTGAAGGAGAGAATTGCTGTCTGATTTCCTCCTGCCCTCGTAGCCAGCCACGCATGGCTGGTCAGGGACTTTGCACAAGAATCTGTCCAGCTTTTTCTTGAAGTTATTCAGGTCGGTGTCCTGGAAATTCCTCACTTCTTTTGGAAGGACATTGAAAAGCTTTGGGCCCCGTATTCTGAGGGTATTTTTCATCCTCGTTTTCATGGCCCTTTGTCCCGCCGCAGCTGGGACCGTACAAAATCTGCCTCTTCTCTCACTCCAGTTTGTTTCTATTTCATTTCTGAGGTTAGGGACAGAGCCCTCAAGTATTTTCCATATATATATTATTGTGTACCGCTCACGCCTTCTTTCAAGAGAATAGAGTTCCAGGGATTATAGTCGAGACCAGTAGTCTTCACCTTCCGTTTCCTCTATCTTAGACGTAAAAGTCCTTTGTATAGCTTCACTGTTCGCAATGTCTTTTTTTCTGTGTGGGCTTGTGAGTACTGAGCAATACTCAATTACTGGTAGGACTAGACTCTTCCATAATTTGAGCATGATGTTTGCTTTTCTGCTGCGGAAGCTCCTCCAGATGATTCCCATTATTTTTCTAGCCGTTGTGATTTTGATTTTATAGTGCTCTCTGAATTCTGCATCCGACGACATTATTACTCCAAGATCCCTGACTTGTGGATTTGGTGTTATCTGTTTGGCTTGCATAGTTTTGTACACTTTTTTCTGTAGCTCTTTGTTATTACCATATCTTAGAAGTTGGAATTGTTCTTCGATGAACTTCATATTGTTGTCTTCTGCCCACTGGAATAATGTTTTAATGTCGTTTTGTAATCTTCTTATGTAATCTTCGTTCAATATTTCCTTACGTATCTTTGTCATCTGCGAAGCATGATACAATACTGTCCTTAATATCTGCATCAATATCTGCAATCATTATTATGAACAGCAAGGGAGCTAATACTGTCCCTTGTGGGACAGAGCTCACGACTTCCGACACTTCCGATTTAACTCCGTTTGCCACCACTCTTTGTGTCCTTTGCGTCCAGAGATTAAATATCCACCTTCCTAACTTTCCAGTAATTCCTGTGTCCTTAAGTTTGTGTGCTATGTCTGCTATGATTCATGGTCACATTTGTCGAAGGCTTTAGCAAACTCCGTATATATTACATCAATGTTCTGTCCTCGGCACAATGTTCTTAA
>JAJOZX010000756.1:480000-730000 GCA_023014485.1 Bathynomus jamesi | reverse complement strand
CTCTCTCTCTCTCTCTCTCTCTCTCTCTCTCTCTTCTCTCTCTCTCTCTCTCTCTAACACACACGCAGACGGACTGACGTTCGTAGGTACATAATTAGTTATTTTGAATGAAAAATTTTCCCATATTCATTTAATTTTTTTGCTCCCATTTTTGCTAAGTTTCGCTCTTAGCAAAAACACGAGTTAAAAACAGAGAAACAAACTACCTGATTAATTGATGCTCTCTACGCTTTTCCAAACACACTTGTGTACACAACTCAATAATAAGCAAAAAACTGCGACCTATACCAATATATATATATATATATATATATATATATATATATTATATATATGAGATGAATTTCACAATTAAACACGTGAAATGAATGAATGATGTAAACCTATAAGGAAAAAGAAAAATTATTCCAAGGCCTTTCGTGTATTCAGAAGTACACCTCGTCAGGGAATGACTAGGTGTACTTCTGAATACACGAAAGGCCTCGGAATCATTTTTGTTTTTCCGTGTGGGTTTACATTTTATATATATACGGAAATTTAATCCCATCAAGATTCAAACTCAGCGCCTATTGAGTACAAAGCAAGGGCGCTGACCACTACGCTACGACAAGATAAAAAACACTACAGCATGGCACGTATTTCAACACCCTGAGGGAACGCAACGTTTTAACGTCTAAAGATGTTTTCAATACTAACTGCACCTCAACCTCCCACCATCACCACCTGAGGCGATGGCAGTATTTCCTTTAAATTGCATTATGCAAAATCATGCCTGTTCATGCGTGCTATTTCATTTGTGAAACCAGTGATATGAATGAAATGCTACCATTATCCCGAGTGTAGCGGGATAGTACAGAAAAACCTTTGGACGCCAAAACTTTATGTATACTCTCGGGTGTTGAAATATGATGTAGCGTAGCTGTCAGCACCCTCGCCTTTTACTCAAGAGGAGTTGGGCTCGATTTTTGGTAGGGATAATTTTGCATTATGCGAAATCATGTGTGTTCATGCGTGATAGTCTATAATATATATATATATATATATATAATGTGTGTGTGTGTGTGTGTGTGTGTGTGCAACGCGCGTCTGCCTGCGAGTGTGTGTATTTTGTATAGGAATTTAATTAGATGGATTTTAGTGGTGTATTTAAAAGTTTTTTTTTTTTTAATCCAAAATGAAGCTTTTATGATCAGAGTTGAAGAATTAAATTTGAAATTATGGGTGTAAATTCCGTTATAAATTCTTTGTTATAATTAAAGTAAAACCTTCCTTATGGCCACTTACCCGAAGAACCCATTTCTCCCTTTCTTCCGTTCAGACCCGGGGGTCCTGGTATGCCTGGAAGCCCCGTGTGTCCTCGGGGGCCTTGAATACCAGGAAGACCTCTGTCCCCGCGTTCGCCTTCTTGTCCTGGAAGACCCATGTCTCCAACGAGTCCTTTTGGTCCCTTTGGCCCCGGGGGGCAGGAATCCCTTGTTTTTGAGCAGAATTCTTGAATTGCATTGTACTGCCATCGATCAAAACCAGCAAAGAAAGAAAATAAAAATTCCTTTATATCTCCCTTCAAACATTTTATTTATATATATATATATATATATGTGTGTGTGTGTGTGTGTGTCTGTGTGTGTGTGTGTAAACGCATAGCCGCGCAATTTTTGCATATGCAAAACTTAGCCCTCGCCAGGATTCGAACACGGGCCCTCCGGCTCGGAGACACGGGTGTTGATCTTTCGGCTACGCCACACTGTTATTAACCTTTAGTGTTATCAGAAGAAAGTTCAGTCAATTTATCAAGTAGGTTTCCTGCAAGTTAGTCAGACTCTAACGCCCTTTCACTGAACGGATTAAATATCCACTTCTTAACTTTCCATCATCACGTGGGAAAATAGTTTGGGAGCTGTTTTCTCAGTTCAATTATGCTGGATCATCATTTAAGCAAGTGCAGTCTCGAATTCCTGTCACAGCCGAATGGTCAACGCCCGTGTCTCTGAGTTGGAGAGCTCAGATTCGAATCCAAGTGAGGGATAATTTTTGTTTTATAATAAACATATATGTCCCTATTTTTATTTGGCCGTTACTTTATAATGGATGTCTATTTTATTATTGGGATTTCTTCTTCAGAAAGGTAACAAGAGATTGGTGTTTTTTATTCCGCATATACCTGTATACATTTGTAATCTTTCATTATTTAATAACTAATAAATATCGTATATTAAAACCGTTCTTTCACCATTTTCATATTTAAAGCAATAACTTTTCCTAATTTCTACGAAAGTGAGAAAATACGATACCACTACCAAAAGACTACAGCGTAGTAAGGCCACAGAAGGCCTTACTAGGACATAGTCTTTAAGGAAGGTTAAATTTTTCGTCTTCAGCAGGATGGAGCACCTCCCCACACTCCCCATACTCACCTAACCTCACGTCCTTTGACTTGTTTTTGTTGGGTTACATAAAAGACAGGATCTATTCTACCAAGCCTAAGATACTTGAAGACCAACAGATCAAAGTCTATGAGGTAATCAACAAAATCCCAACTGAGCTATTTCCAAAAATTATGTCAAACATTTGTATAAAGTTGACTATTGTGTTAGAAAAAAATGGCGATTACACCGAACATGTTGTTTAATTAAGGTTATAAATTCTTATATTTTACATACCTCTTGCGTTTGTCATTGTGTCTAGATTCCTTTTTTTTTTTAGCTTAGAACATTTATTTACAGATAAGGACATTTTTTAGGGACAGCTGATATATATATAAAAACTTTGATTGCATTTACCGCAACAAAATAAGATCACCCAAACCCGCAAGGAAAAGAACTAAAACAGTGTTTCAAAAGGCTAATTAATTTCGGCTGGTCACCACCAAGCCCTTTTCAAAGCCATAAACTAGTTAAAATGCACAAGGTTAAAAACTTCCGTCCTGCGGAAGAGCTGAAGTATAAATGAACGTGTTAAGGCATAATCACGGACAAAGAGATGGTGGCTGTCATACGTCTGGAAGTTGGCGAAGGCAAAATTTTTTTTTTTTTTTTTTTTTTAGATTTCCTGGTCCCTGACCTTCAAAATAGGTTTAGAATCCTGAAAGTTAAAAATATGATTATGAAGTTCCCTATGCTAAACCAAGCTACTATAAGTATTACCCGATCTCATGTCACGTTTATGGGAATTAATCCTCCTCTGAAAATCAATTGTCTCTCCGATGTATTTTTGAGGGCAGACTCCACATGGGGTTTCCTGAACTACTCCAGAATTGTTGGAGGCTTTTGTAATAGGATGACGGATGAATGAAGACAATTTATTTGGCACAGCGGAGACCAACTTAATCCGCTGTGGCAAAAGTGAGGAAAGCCCTTTGTTAACCTTAAAAGGCACTTTCAGGAATAAAACGTCTTTATCCAGATTTCTAATTTTAGGAGAGAAGAAAGATCTCCTAGCGGCGAAATAAGCTTTATCAATGAACAAATTGAAATAACCCACCTCTAAATATACTTTTAATATGTAAAACTTCATCATCAAGACAAATGGGGTCACAAACCCTGAAAGCTTTAAGAAAGAGACCCAAAATAATGCCTTTTTTAGTACAAAGAGAATGATTGGAAAAAGCATGAATGTAGCTGTCTGAATTCGTAGGCTTTCTAAATACTTTGAAAGAAGGTCTTTGGTTGAGATCTCTTAGAATAAGAACATCCAAAAACGAGAGAGATCCAGTAATCTCAACTTCATACGTAAACTATATTGAAGATACACAATTGTTAAGAAATCCCAAAAGCTCATCCAAATCCACACGAGATTCCAGAATTAGATCCAAACGGACTCTAGTCTAAGGGGCACACCTTAAAATTCTGCAGAGTTTGTTGACAAACTTCGAGGTACAGACTTATCGGGAAAAAAATTGGTGAATTTTGACGTGGTATCTTTGTTTACTAGAGTCCCTTTAGATCTAACCTTGCAGTTCCTAGAAGAGTGGCTTTATGATCATCTTGAGACAATTCCGTTTGATTATGGAATTATTTTGGAGCTTATTAGACTTTGCTCGAAACATAACTATTTTTCTTTTAATGGGTCTTTTTTTATACAAAAGGTAGGTTTACCGATCGGCTCTTCGCTCTCTCTCTCTCCAATTTTAATCAACATTTTTATGGAATTTTTTGAAGTTAATTTTTTGCCAGAATCTTTGGTGCCGGGGTTCACTTGGTTCCGTTGTATTGATGACACGTGTGTTATTCTGGAATCTCGTGTGGATTTGGATGAGCTTTTGGGATTTCTTAACAATTGTGTATCTTCAATACAGTTTACATATAAAGTTGAGATTAGTGGATCTCTCGTTTTTGGATGTTCTTATTTTAAGAGTTCTCAACCAAAGACCTTCTTTCAAAGTATTTAGAAAGCCTACACATTCAGACAGCTACATTCATACTTTTTCCAATCATTCTCTTTGTACTAAAAAAGGCATTATTTTGGGTCTCTTTCTTAAAGCTTTCAGGGTTTGTGACCCCATTTATGTGGATGATGAAGTTTTACATATTAAAAGTATATTTAGAGGTTGGGGTTATTCCAATTTGTTCATTGATAAAGCTTATTTCGCCGCTAGGAGAGCTTTCTTCTCTCCTAAAATTAGAAATCTGGATAAAGACGTTTTATTCCTGAAAGTGCCTTTTGAGGTTAACAAAGGGCTTTCCTCACTTTTGCCACAGCGGATTAAGTTGGTCTCCGCTGTGCCAAATAAATTGTCTTCGTTCATCCGTCAACAATTCTGGAGTATTTTAGGAAATCCCATGTGGAGGCTGCCCTCAAAAATACATCGGAGAGACAATTGATTTTCAGAAAAGGATTAATTCCCATAAACGAGACATGAGATCGGGTAATACTTAGTAGCTTGGTTCAGCATAGGGAACTTCATAATCATATTTTTAACTTTCAGATTTCTAAACCTATTTTGAAGGTCAGAGACCAGGAGCAGAGACAAATATACGGGGCACTTTATATTTTAGGAGGAAACACCATTTCAAATATTAAGCTGTCCTATAGTATGGATAGCTTTATTTTTAACATTTTAAAATATTTTAGGACAATTTCGGGTCGTGACGGGCTGCCAGATGTACAGGACTGATTTTTACTTAAAGATTTCTCACCTTGAATGTTTGAAATCTAAAAAAAAAAAAAAAAAAATTTTCCCTTCGCCAACTTCCAGATGTATGACAGCCACCATCTCTTTCTCCGTGATTATGCCTTAACACAGTCATTTATACTTCAGCTCTTCCGCAGGACGGAAGTTTTTAACCTTGTTTGGCATTTTAACTAGTTTATGGCTTTGAAAAAGGCTTGGTGACCAGCCGAAATTAATTAGCCTTTTTAAACACGGTTTTAGTTCTTTTCCTTGCGGGTTTGGGTGATTATATTTATATATATATATGTGATGCAAATCCACAGGGAAAAATAAAAATTATTCCAAAGCCTTTTGTGGATTCAGAAGTATACCTCGTCAGAGAGGTGTACTTCTGAATACACGAAAGGCCTTGGAATCATTTTTCTTTTTCCCTGTGGGTTTGCATCATTCATTCATTTCACGTGTTTAATTGTGAAATTCGTCCATATATATATATTATATATATATATATATATTATATATATATATATATATATTATTATATATATAGTATATATGTATATATATATATATATATATATATATTATATATATATATATTATTATATATATATAAGTGTATATATTATATATTATATATATATAATATATATATATAATTATATATATATATATATATATATATATATATATATATATGTATAATAATAATATATATATATATACATACACACACACACACACACACACACACACACACATATATATATATATAAAGGGTGATCCAGAGAAATGGGACCCAAAAGAAACCCCTGTAACTCTTAAAGTATAAGTCCTTTTATAAAATCATACGCATCATTCGAAAGAGGATAGTTACAAGTTTGTACAGGATTGTATAGGTTTTGACAATACAAGACAAGATAAGATACAAAACAAAATAAAAGTGTTAGTTAAAACTAACCCTTCAAGATGACTGCATGGACTGTGGAACAGCTGCGTTTCATAACTGAGCAATATTATGAGCATGGAAGAAGTGTAGTTTCAGCTCAAAGATCTTTCAAGACAAATTTTCAGATGTCAAAATCACCTTCTAAGAAAGTAATCCGTCGGTGTGTCAGAAATTTTTCCCTAACTGGCAGCATTGGAAAAAGAAAACCAACTGGAAGAGTGCGCACAGCAAGGATAGACGAGATCATTAACAGAACTCATGAAATTGTACAAGATAATCCTAACATAAGCATCAGACGTGCTTCTCAGCTGTTAGGAGTTGGATATGGAACAACACCACACCGTATATTCAAGCAAAATTTAATGCTCTTTCCATATAAAATTCAAACAGTGCAACAACTAAACGATGGAGATTTCGCACGAAGACGACAATTCTGTCAATGGATCCAACAGAAGGTAAATGACATCACCAATTTTCTAGCAACTTTGATTATGTCAGACGAAGCCCATTTTCACTTGAATGGAACTGTAAACAAACAAAATTGTCGTTTCTGGGCAACAGAAAATCCATTGAATATTACCGAAGTCCCGTTGCATAGTCAGCGTGTAACTGTTTGGTGTGGTCTTACTGCATCTCAGATCATAGGGCCGTACTTTTTCGAGGATTCCACCGGAAACACGGTCACTGTAAATGGTGATCGCTACGAAAAATGTTGACCGATTTCCTTATTCCTAAATTAAGAGATCTTTGTCTAGAAAACCACTGGTTCCAACAAGACGGAGCTACCTGCCATACCACGAGGAACTGCATGGCAGTTTTGCGTCAAACGTTTCCAGGCGAGTTAATCTCAAGATTTGGAGACGTTGAATGGCCCGCAAGGTCTCCGGATTTTTCTCCCTTAGATTATTATTATCTCTGGGGATATTTAAAGAGTAGGGTCTACAGAAATAACCCAACGACCTTGCAAGAATTGAAGGCCGCCATCACAAATGAGATACAGGCCATACCACCACCGCACACTCTTGCAAAAGTGATGTAGAACTTACAAGCGAGAACACTGGAATGCTTGGCAACTAATGGAGCACATTTGAAAGGAGTCATTTTTAAAAAATAAATATTTCATAAACTTGTAACTCTACTCTTTCGAATGATATATAGTTTTTATGAAAGGAATTAAATATTAAGAATATTTGGCTTTTTTTTATGGGTCCCATTTATCTGGATCACCCAGTATATATACATCAGAGGTGGCTAAATATTGGTGTGCAAGTGAAACATAATATGCATTATTCCCACTCCTAAAAGGGGGGAGGGCATTAATCCGAAGCACTAATGGCGCTGAAGTGGAAATTTAATTAGGAAAAAAACAGCGATAAATTTTATCTTTAAATAAAATAGTTCTATGTATAAGAATGGGTATTTTTTCCTTAATAATTAGATCTTAGTTAATTACTTATCTTTTATAATTAGCATAAATCATAAATCAAATTAATGAACATTGAATTAATTCATATGAGGTTTCTCTCTCTCTCTACACACACACTCACACACCACACACACACACACACACACACACACACACACACACACACACATATATATAATATATATATATTATATATATATATATAAAATCGACATTTAAGGACAGATTGTTTCTGAATTAAATCTTAGGAAATATAAAGTGTTCACTGCTTTACAAAGCACCGCTCCGCACATACAATACATTCATATATATATATATATATATATATATAATATATATATATATATATATATATATATATATATATATATGAATAAAACCACGAAGGAAAGGAAACACAGAATGGTGCTCAAGCTCAAGCTTGAGCACCAGTCTGTGTTTCCTTTCCTTCGTGGTTTTATTCATCATAAATATTTTTCACGTGTTACTTTCGTGAAATAATTTTCATATATACTGCATGTATATATATATATATATATATATATAACCTTACAACCTTACAAAGGTTCCACGTGATGATTTCTCATTTCGCGAAGGTCAAGCGTGTCGCCCCTCCTCTCGAGTTGGCCTGGTGAAGTAGTGAGTTGGATTCTTGCGCTCTCCACCTCACATAGCCAGGTACGCCCGGCTCATCGGGGATTGTTCTGAGCCAGGCGTCAAGTCTTCTTTTGAAGATTTCCACTGCAACTCCCTTCGTGTTTCTTAGGTCTTTGGGCAGCTGATTAAATAGTTTTGGTCCTCTCACTACAAAACTATTTTCTTTCAGGGTTAAGGATGTTCCCTGTCTCGCCTTCAATTTGGGAATACGACACAGTCTACCGTTTCTACCTTCCACCGTTGTTTGGGAGTTATGGGATTCAGAGTAAGATTAGGGACTAGTTTCTCCATTATTTTCCAAGTGTAAATAATGGTGTATCTCTCTCTTCTCCTTTCCAGTGAATATAGTTTTAGTTCTCGTAACCTTTCCCAGTAATTTAGTTCTTTGCACCCATTGATCTTGGCTGTGAAACTTCTTTGAATCCCCTCCAGCTGTCTAATGTCTTCTTTTTTATATGGGGATGTTAGGACCGAGCAGTATTCCAGTTTGGGTATTATCAGGGTTTTCAGTAGGGGGATCATTACATTCCTATCCCTTCGTTTAAAAGTTCTCAATATCAGACCCGTTATTCTCTTTGCTCTGTTTACTGCTATCTTATTTTGTGTTTCAAATTTCGCATCATCTGTCATTACAACCCCTAAATCTTTTGCTCTGGAATTTCTCTGGACTTCCTGTCCATTTGGGGTATAATATTCCATGGACTTTAGGTCTTCTCTTTTTCCGTACCGTAATAGCTGAAATTTCTCGGTGTTATATATATATATATATCTCTATATATATATCTATATATATATATATATATATATATATATATATATATATATATATATGTACAGGATACAAGCGGCTGGCAGCATCTTTGCCAAGTATATAGAGGATTAATGTACTAAAGAAGCTTCCGTACGTGGCTCACTCATCAACAGTGGAAGCAGCAATGCTTTGATTTAACGGAATCCAAGGAGTTGTCCAATCCATAATCATTTGTACACGAATTTATGGCATGTGCAGTTACTTCGTATTACACACACACACACACACACACACACACACACACACACACACACACACACACACACAAAACTATATATATATATATACAGGGTGGGCCGAAAGTCTGGATCCATAGGAAAATATTTATTTTAATACATAAATTACAACAAATGGTAAATACTTAAAATGAATATCAACTTTAACTCGTAAATGCGTATCCGTGATACTGTACAGTAGTTCGTACTCCAGTATAAATACTCAAATACTTTTTTTATTTCAGCCCAGAAATGGCTTCGAATCTAACAACAGAAGACCGGGTAGAACTTGTGCTCATGTACGCAAGACAGGGCGCTACACACAGAGAAGTTGCTACCGAATTCGATAGAAATCATCCTGATAAGCATCCAGTAACACATGCGACTGTTGGCAAGTTGTTTAAACGTTTCAAAGAAACAGGAAGTGTACATGATCGACGGCGTTCTGGTCGTCCAAAAACTGCAACTGATGAAAATACCTCTGCAATGGTATGTGAAACTTTAACGAATAGTCCAGTAAAGTCAACAAGAAGATTATCAAATGAAACACGCATCTCGAGAACGTCAATTCGAAGAATTATTAAAAATCATAAATTCCATCCCTAAGTGTCTCGATGTCAGAGGCCGCCAATTTGAGCATTTGTTATAATTTGTTGTTTATACTGGAGTACGAACCACTGTACAGTATCATGGATACGCATTTACGAGTTAAAGTTGATATTCATTTTAAGTATTTACCATTTGTTGTAATTTATGTATTAAAATAAATATTTTCCTTTGGATCCAGACTTTCGGCCCACCCTGTATATATATATATATATATATATATATATATGGAGAGAGAGCGAGAGAGAGAGAAATATAGTTTTACGGTGTAGGGACCAACATATTAACAATGAAATGTAAGGCTAACAATAGGGGAGGAGGTGTAAGTATATTTGTAGATTCAAACTACAATCGTAAAAGTTTTGAAGATCTGACAAGCTCAAACAATACCTCAGGAACACTTGCAGTTAAAATGTTTATTCATAAAAACAAGTATTCAATTTTAGGCATTTACCGACCACCAATTGGTGATGTATCAAATTTTATTACAAATATCGATAGAATTCTAACATCCAATTATATTGGTAATAATTTCGTTATTGTAGAAGATTTAAATATTGATCTCACAAAAGAACATTCTAATAATAACGCGACCTTCCTTCACAACATCATGACTGCGAGTGGTTTTAAATTAGCTATTACAAAGCCAACTAGACTTCACAATAACATCAGAAATTCGACTCTGTTAGATCAGATCTGGGTACGATCTCCGCTTGACTGCATTTTGAGTATAATTATATTAAATATTACAGATCACTTGCCTACATACCCCATGCTAATCACCCATTCCTCAGCAAAGGAAATTATAAATGTTGACTATAGATCTTACAGTAATAATAACAAATTAAAGTTCCTGAGGGAAATAGTATCTTTGGATTGGACTAGAATAACCGAAAGTAACCATGACATTGGAACAAAATTTCAAGCATTCTCAGAGACGCTAATGTATATTTGAACATAAACTTTCCTCTTAAATCAAAAGTAATATCTAAAACTAAATACAACAACCAGTGGATCAAACTAACACTTACTGTGAGTATTAAACGCAAGCATACTCTCTTTAAACTATGGAAAACTATTATTACCGAACAGACTTACAAAAGTTATTGTAACAGACTTAATGCAGTCATTGAGAAAGCAAAAGCAGATCATTATTGTTCAAAAATTGATGAACAAAATACCAATCAAAAAGGTTATGAAACACTCTGAAAGAGTTAATTAACACAAAGAAGGTTAAAACAAAATTCCTCATACAAGGCGGAAATGCTTATAATGACCCCAAAGATATAGCCAATTTATTAAATAACTTGTTTGCAAATATCGGCCCCAATACTGCAACCTCAATCCCAATTACAGACACTCACTACCGATGATACATGACACAACCAAATCCAAACTGATTATTTCTTGATCCAGTCCTACCATACGATATCTCTCTAGCAATAAAAATCTAAAACTGAAGATTATGACATCAATACGATCCCGGTAAAAATATAGAAATTAGTATCCGATGAAATTACAATACTACTCAGTAAGCTAACAAATGAATCAGTAACACTAGGTATATTCCCTGACAGTCTAAAGGAAGCCCTGTATTTAAGTCGGGAAACCCTTTCACTCCATCCAATTATCGCCCCATTTCCGTATTGCCAAGTTCAAGCAAAGTTTTTGAAAAAAAATACATTTATAGTAACCTTACTAAATTCTTAATCAAATAAGATATTTTAACTAAAACACAATTTGAGTTTAGAGCTGGACATAAAACGAAAGATGCCATAAACATGCAATTGCAAAATGTGTATCAAAACTTAAACAACAAAAAATACACTGCCTTGATCTTCCTCGGCAACCAAAAGCATTTGATACACTTTCGCATGAAATCTTATTGAAGAAACTTCACATATACGGAATAAGAGGAAATGTTGTCGATTGGTTTAAATCATATCGGTCAAATCATTATCAGTACATCAGATTAAAAGATAATTTATCCGACAAGGCGATAAACTAGTGGGGTTCCACAAGGATTTATTCTTGGCTCATTACTTTTACTAATTCACGTCAACGATTTTCATCTCTCAACCATATTAAATTGCGTACAATATGCAGATGATACCACACTTACTTCTTCCCATCATAACGCAGACTTTCTGATTAATGAAACGAACAGGCAATTAGAGAATATGTATAAATGATTGGGTGCTCATAAACTTTTATTCAACCTGACAAGGTTATCTTATATGATTATTACCACAAAACATATAAATACAAACTATTAAATAAAAAGTAGGAATACCACTCTTGGAAGGGTGAATGAGATTAAAGTACTTGGCATTAATTTAGACGAAAAACTAAATTTCAAAAGTCATGTACAACATATTAAATCCAAAATATCAAGATTTCTCTTCGTTTTATTTAAACTAAAAACGACCCTTCCTCAAAACTCACTCCTTACACTATATTATTCTTTTATCCATCCACATTTATTTTACTGCATTAAAACATGGAGTAGTTCAAAGTAATATGTAAAACATTTTTTGGAAGTAATTAATAAAAATGTCTGCGAACTCTCTCGAATAACAACAACAGACAAAGTCACACTTCCTCAATGTTTAAAGAGTTAAATATTTTAAAACCAAATGACTTATACAAATTCAATGTAACTGTCAATATGTTCAAAGTTATCATTAAAAATCCTCATACATCACCCACTCAAAGAGCAATCACTCCCCATCAAATACACTTCGTTATAACATCAGAGTGATCAGGGATTTTATACACAAACCTAACTAATTAAGCATTATTTATTTTCTACTAAATATACTAGGGGCACTCAATATAATTTGCTCCACCCTTTTTTCTTAGCTAAATAATAGGCCATGGGGCTGAAATGTCTTTTGGGCCATAAGTTTAAAGTTTCTGCGCTTCACATAACCGGATTTTTCCAGTTTGAACCTCCCTTCCTTGTATAAAACCGCTTTTAAACGCCCTTGGATAAAACCGATGGTTAACGTAGTTTCGAAAATGGCGTCTGACAGTGATGTGCGTCGTAAACAGAGAGTCGTTATCGAGTTCTTAACCGCAGAGAAGGAAACAGCTGGAAATATTCACAAACGTCTACAAAACGTTTACGGAGATGCTGTTGTTGATCGAAGCACAGTTGGACGCTGGTCTAAACGTGTGAGATCATCGGAGAGAGGGAGAACCAGCCTCGATGATGAGCCACACAGCGGTCCCCCGGCATCGGTTGTGACATCTCACACTGTGCAACGTGCTCACAGCATCATCCATCAAATCGGCGCGTCACATACAAGGAGCTATCACTGGAGCTACGAATTAGTGAAGCAAATGTGAATACGATAATTCAGCAACTGGGATACTCAAAAGTGTGTCCACGGTTTGTTCCTCGCCAACTGACTGAAGATAACAAAGCCCAAAGAAAAGAAATTGCTTCTGAGTCGTTGGTTCGATACGAGACAGAAGGGGATGACTTCCTTTTACGAATTGTGAATGGGGATGAGACTTTGGTACACCACTTTGAACCTGAACCAAAACGCCAATCCATGGAGTGGCATCACTCAGACTCCACAAGCAAGAAAAAGTTCAAAATGGATCTCTCTGCAGGAAAGGTTATGGCCACCATCTTCTGGGACATGAAAGGGGTGATTCCGGCGGACATTATGAAGAAAGAACAAACAATCAACTCAGAGGCATATATTGCGACCCTACAGAGACTCCAGAGACGTATAAAACTAGTTCGACCCGAGAGAAAACTAGTAGACGTCCTTCTTTTGCACGATAACGCAAGACCACACAACAGTTTTCAAACAAGAGAGGCCATCACAAAAATGCGCTTGACTGTGTTACCCCACCCTCCATACAGCCCGGATCTGCCACCTTCAGACTTCCATTTGTTTGGGCCAATGAAGGATGCTATTCGTGGAAGAAAGTTACAGTGTGACGATAAGGTTGTTGAAGAGGTTAAGAGGTGGCTCCAGCAAAACCCAGCGGACTTTTACCAGCAAGGAATAAAGGCCCTTGTTTTGAGGTGGAGGAAAACCGTAGAAAAGGATGGAGACTATGTGGAAAAATAAAAACTTGTAAAAAAAAGGTATGTAACTACTCGTGTACAAAATTTCTGGCTGGAACTTACAAATGCAAAAAACTTCACTTTTTTCTACGTGAAGGTCAAAATATGAAAATAAAAACCCACTCTAATAACAGAGTTTATTTCCACGACAGTTTCGACGCCCACTGGCATCCTCCTCGGGTGGATACAGAAACACGAATGAACCAAAACAAGAGGGAAAAAACAGTCCAGGGACCGACCGTTAAGAAATTCGCACCTAGGTTAGATCCCATTCTCCCGACACCGGAAGGGCATTTTCATTAAGTACATTCGCGCAAATTTAAAACTATCTTTCTGTTCTAAACATACAGATTCTAATATATATATTTTTTTTACATAGTTATTACATTTATTATTAAATTTATTACATTTAATATTGCATAATTATTTATTACAGAAATTATAAATTTATTATTACATTGGTTATTACATTATTGTTTATTATACAGAACTTATAAACCGAAAAACGAATGAAAAAAGCCGATTAGGAAACAATCCAGAGAAATTCGCACCTAGGTTAGATACCGTTCTCCCGACACTGGAAGGGCATTTTATTACAGGGTCCGCTTATAAGTACATTCCCACAAATTAAAACTATCTTCTTGTTCTATACATGGAAATAAACTCTGTCTATTAGAGTGGGTTTTTATTTTTGGAACTTACAAGTAAACTTGGAAAGAAAAAAAAGGTGGGGCAAAATATATTGAGTGGCCCTCGTATAATAAATAATTTAATTCAAAATTATGTAACATTTTGTAAACTTTATATTGTGTTTATTATTATTATAATTGCTATTATTATTAGTTTTTGTTGTCTCTATTACTATTACTTGCCACTTTCACTATTTTTATGTAATAAATAAGCTAAATGCCATTAATTTTGCCTAAAAAGCCTCCATGCTTCCAAGGGCCTATTCAGATGAGAGTACTGTGAATATATTAATGTCATAACAAACATCCAAAAATTGTAAAACTCTGTCAATTGTATTCTTTCCTGAATAAAGATTTTGATTTTGAATTTGAAATAAAGCTTTAAAAGAGAAAAAAAACATTATTTCGTATCCATTTTTCTCTTCGTTCCTTCTCACTCATCATTTAACTTTCGAACTGATAAAGACCGTTTTACCCGAAAAGAAAAATCCTTTCGTTCTCTTATTAAATTCTTACCTACGAGTTTTAATGATCTGAATTTATTTCATTTTAATGAGCTCTCTCTCTCTCTCTCTCTCTCTCTCTCTCTCTCTCTCTCTCTCTCTCTCTCTCGTTGTCCACGCTGGTGGCAACAACCTGTTCCTCAAAGGCGGTAGGGTAGGTTCGACAGAAGGGCTCATCACCGAGATTATGTCTCTTGCGGATGATTTAAAACTTAAAACAGACAGGGGAATGGTGATGGGTATTTTACCGCGGATGAATGCCAGGGACCACGCTCTCAGTAAGGTCATTGCCATCAACGAGAGGGTGCAAGACTTGTGCGTCCCACTGGGCGTGAGGTTTGTTGACCCGTTCGACGCGTTTTCGGGTAGGTGGGACCTGTATCAGAGGGATGGTGTCCACCTCAATGTCAAGGGTAAATATGTGCTAGGCACGCTGCTTGACCGGCACCTATACCGTATGGTGAGGTCAAGCCCGGGGATTGATGATGGGCCCCCACCGGGGAGAGATGATGTTGAGCCGGTGGCGGACGTACCTTCAACTGAAGGGTGCGTCCATGTACAGGTGGGTGACCCTCCTTCCCCGTTGGAGGGGGCTCAGCCTCCTGCGGAACTTGCCTCCTCGTTGGTGAAGGGCTCTTCAACTCCTGACAGCCCTGGTTGTTCGGGAAACGGGTCGTGCTAGGGGGCGGTCAGAAGAGGGAAGGTTCCCTCCGTGCAGTGCTTTTTAATGCTAGGTCGATTAGGACTAAGTTTTGCGAGCTACGGGCGCTCTTAGCATCAGAATACCAGGATATCGTTGCTATCACCGAGTCCTGGATTCATACTGATCGTAGGGACTACGTTGGGGAGTTCGAGATTCCCGGGTATAGAATGTTTCACAAAGACCGCACCCATGGGGAGGGGGGAGGGGTACTAATATACGTGAGGGACACGTTGAGTCCGGATGACTGCCAGTTCCGATCGAAACGGGAGCTGCTTGGCGTCGATCTGAACGTGGGAGGGACGAACTATAGGTTAATCTTGGTGTACAGACCTCCGCATCTCCTCCTCGAGGAGGATACAGCCTTGTACACCGAACTCCGTAGCCTGCTAGGGGACAGGGTGTGTGTAGTTTTAGGAAACTTCAACTGTCGCATCATAAACTGGGAAAACAAGACTGCTGATGCCGAAGGGAGGAGGCTAGTTGGCTTTGCTGATGAGAACTTCCTCGCTCAATGGGTCAATGGGCCTGCACGAGGCGAAAGCGTTCTAGACTTAGTATTCACGACCGAAGACAACCTCATCACTGGCCTCACCGTTGACGAATCGTTGGCCGGGAGTGATCACGGTCTGATTAGGTTCTGTGTCTTCGTCCCTCGGGTGAAGCGTAGTGACTCTAGAGGCAGTAAGCTCGATCTACGGCGGGCGGACTTTGTTGGCCTCCGGGATAGCGTAGGTGAGATGGGGTTAGAGCTCGGTGGCGATGTTGAGGGAGTGTGGAGTGCATTCCAGGACGAATTTATGGTGCTGCAGTCTGCTGCCATACCCTCAAAACCGATCACCCCTGCTTCAACGCAGCATAAGTGGTTCAGTCGTGACATCGCTTCGGCTATCCAAAATTGGAAAGCTGCGTATAGGAGGGCGAAGGCCAATCGTTCCCATGAGAACATTGAGACGTATGTCCGCCTGTGCAGGGAAGTGAAGGCAAAGGTTAGGCTAGCGAAACGCAACGAAGAACTCCGGGTGGCAAGCTTCTGCAAAGGGAACCTTAAGGAGTTCTTCAGTTATGTTAATAGTAGAAAGCCCATTAGAAGCATGATATGTCCGTTAAAGGACCCCAGCGGCGTTCTGGGGACCTCTGACGCGGACATCGCTAATGAGCTGAATGAGTACTTTGCGGGAGTGTTCACCAGGGAGGGCACCCGCGTCATCTCCGAGCCAGGCGTCAGGCACGACGGTGTTGGCCTGGATAGTGATCGGTGCACCGCGACAGTCGTTGCCGATAGAATAGACAAACTGAGCGCGTTTAAGGCTCCTGGGCCAGACCAGTTCCTCCCCAGAGTGTTGCGGGAGGTGCGCGACCAGGTGGCTCCCCACCTGGCTACAGTCTTCAACAAATCGTTGGAGACGGGCCAGGTGCCTGGTGACTGGAGGAAAGCCAACGTGACCCCTATCTTTAAGAAAGGGAATCACGAAAGTCCAGGGAACTATCGTCCCATTAGTCTCACTTCGGTTGTAGGTAAATTATTAGAGGAGATAATAGCGGATGGGATCGTTGACCATTTGGATTCCTACAAGCTGCTTGGGGACACCCAACATGGGTTTAGACGGCATAGGTCGTGTCTCACTAACTTGCCCGAGTTTTTCCACGTCATGTTGAGTGAGTGTGATAAGAGTAGGGCGATTGATATACTTTATCTCGACTTCCAGAAAGCCTTTGATAAAGTACCTCACCGCCGGCTAATGGCCAAAGTGCGCGCGCTGGGTATCGGTGGGGAAGTAGGTAGGTGGATTGAAAACTGGCTGAAGAATAGGTGGCAGAGGGTTGGGCTTCGGGTTGGGCTTCGGTCACAGCGGGGTTCCTCAGAGTTCCGTTTTGGGGCCACTGTTGTTATCATTTACATAAATGATATCGACGGTGGCATCGTCAGTAGGATCGCCAAATTCGCTGATGACACCAAACTTGGGGCCAATGTTGAGACGCTCGAGACGATCGAGCAACTGCGTGATGACCTACGTAGGATAGGAGAGTGGTCCGAAAAATGGCAAATGCCGTTTAATTTGGGCAACTGCAAGGTGATGTACATTGGCTACGCCAATCCCAAGTCAGACTACTCCATGTTGGGGGGAAATATCGAGGTCATTGATATGGAAAAGGACTTGGGTGTGCTAATTAGCAGCGACCTTAAGTTTACCAAACAGTGCGTAGAGGTGGAGAAGAAAGCCCAGAAGCTGTTGGGTTATATCAGGAGGCAATTTCGATTTCGGAAGAAGGAGATTGTCCTCTCTCTGTACAATTCTCTGGTTCGGCCGCACCTGAAGTATGCTGTGCAGTTCTGGTCACCCACCCTCAGGAAAGATATTGAGAGGCTGGAGCGAGTCCAGGCGAGAGCCAGAAAGTTAATCCCTTCCGTTAGGCATATGGGCTACAATCGACGCTTACGTGCCCTGAATTTGTTTTCCCTGGAAAGTGGAGGCTGCGCGGTCAACTCATCGAGATTTTCAAGTTCTTACGCGGGTTCAACAATGTCGATTTTAGAAGCATGTTTAGTTTAAATGAAAATCCAACTCGCAACAATGGTTGGAAGTTGGATTTGAAACGGTTTAGGACTAGTGTGTGTGGGAATTACTTTACCTATAAGATCTGTGACACGTGGAACAGGTTACCTTCAGAAGTTGTGAACAGTTCCTTTGTGGAAAAGTTCAAGAAAAGGTTAGATCGAATCTTGAACACTATTTGAGAGTGTAGGAAATTTTCCATGGCATTCGTTGCCATTGGTACCTCCTCGGTATGGGCCGCAAGGCCTTTTGAGGTACTTCTTTTCCTTGTAACTCCTTGTAACTCTCTCTCTCTCTCTCTCTCTCTCTCTTAGATATACAATGAAAAGGAAATTGTAAACAAAATGTGTCCTCGTAATTGAGGAGAAACAGTTGCACCGAAAAAGTATTCTTACTTCCTTAAAACATAGAAAAAATTCGAATTCTTGCATTTAATTTCATAAACTTGAATTAGTATCAAAAACGTTGAATTTCAGATCATAATTACGAATGGAGAGTCGCTGAGGAAGTTATTCGTCGATAACAGTCAGTTAATTGGATGTTATTATATTCTGCTTCGATTCTGTGTGTCTATTCGATTCTATATATTATTATACAGTATATCGCAGTGTATATATATATATATATACTGTATATCTCTTACATAAATTTTAAGGCTACATTAACTCTGTTGTATATATAATTTCCCGCTGTTCACCAACTTTAACTAAGGCAGTGGTTCCCAACCTTTTTTGTATGGTTACCAAAAACCCAATTGTAATCCAGCTCCATTATCACAATCACTAGATATTATTTTTTATAACTTCTGGATCGCGCATCATTACCCCACAAAATATTTGTCATTACCTCAGTGGGGTAATTTACCCCTAGATGGAACCACTGAACTAAGATTACAAGATTTTTTGCTGAAAAGTTAATATGTTTCCCATGTGAAGCTGCGACTTTTGATATTGTTTTCCACAAGAGTATTTCGATTCCTGCTAAGTCATTCGCTCAATATCCACCTTTTTAGCGATTCCCAAAATGATGTTATAATTAACTGGTTAATTAATCCACTTATTTTTGTGATTTAGAATCTTACGTTAATTTGTTACGTAATCGATAAATAGAGTGAAGAATTTCGAGGGAATTTCCATGAAACAAAATAGATTTCGATTTTTTTGGGTTAGATTAGGTTGGGTTGAATTAGGTTATATATACATATATATATATATATATTAGGGTGTCACTAGGTAATAGGGGGGAAATTAAACGATGGATATTTTCCTATGACACCCCCTAAACTTGTTCCATTTGGTGTAAAACATACGGAAGAGAAATTTGGTCCTGATTGGTCATCATTTAAAGGTCGCCCTCGTCACTGAAAACAAGACCCATTTGTTGACGTCAACAAGCTGTTCAGTGTTCACAGCTTGGGCCGAACCAGATAAAAAAACAAGGCAATTTGGTGAAATAACGAAAGTAAGACACTTAAAAACGCAAAGAATACAAACAGTTTATTATATAATCAAAATAGAAGACATAATTTGGCGAATAATGGTACAAAATGGAGAAGCAACAAAAGCAAAACTTTGAGAAATAAAATACATATACAGTAGCAGAAAAATTGGTGCTCATACGCTGATCAGTGATTAGTTCTTTCGCGTCCTCACTAATGCTGATTTGTTCGGAGCTGGGTGTTGCTTTCTGTGGTCAGTGACAACTTGAACGAGGAACTGGAGCTGTTCTTCTTTCACTGTCAACTTTCCGTTCAGCTCCTTCACCAGAGCCACGGCCCGTTCTGCTCTGTCGTTCACCACTGCAAGTTTGGAGACCACATCCCGAGCTTGCACGTATTCAGAGTGACGTCCATGAACTGGGATGGTGGAGCAGAAAGCAATCTGGCAACTGAAGTTTTGAGAAGAATCCTCGGGTGTTCTTTGTGATCAGTTGCTCCAGTCCTTTGCTGTCACTGAGGAACATAGTATCAAGAACCAAAGGTCGTTTTGGCGGCATGTGAGGGGCTTCTTGATCTAACGCTGCAACCATGCTGCACTTCACTTCCATCGATATCCTCTCATCAAAGAACGCCAGACCCACTGCCTCCTCCGAATGGTACCACAGGTGCGCAGACAGCTTCTTGGTGGTACCATCAGAGATCTTCTTGTGCGGGTATCGAAGGAGCGTCCTCATCAATTCCCAATCATTCAGCGGAGCTTCGATGGACAGATGAGCTGTTGCCCACGCTTTCATGTAAACTAGAACAGAAAAGAGGCAGATATCTCGAATTCCGCGTTCCTCAGTGTTCGTCAGTTTAAACTGTCTTCGGAAGAGCCAGATCTTGATGGCATAGAGCCCTTAGCCATCCATTTCGCCGGTGCATAGCGCCAGGGGCGCGGAAGTTTAGTCCCTTGTATGGAACTCCTCCAAGAAAGATGACGGAAAGATCGAGGAATTCCTGATAGTCATCACGAACTTGAAGTGCTTGTGATTTTGCAAACTCAATGAGCTCCGTTCTATGCTTAAAAATGGCTGCTTTGGTGAACGCATCTGTGTCCGCAGTTTGGAACTGTTGCTGGTCAATGCGGGTCCAATAATCATGGAAGCGCTTGAAAAGCAGAATTTCTGGACCGGTAGATACTGAATCTAGCGATGCTGCGAATGCCGCCTGTAGCACCAACTCCAGTACATGGTGTCTGCACGCGCAGTGTAACAGGGTTCTAGGAAATTTCGCCGCAAACATTTTCGCCGTAGGAAAATTCGCCGTAAACATTTTCGCCGTAAACATTTTCGCCGTAAGACAAATTCGCCGTAAGGACATTTCGCCGTAAATTTTTAAAAAAATAATCAATGGATGATAAAGGGTTATATAAGCATTAAAAAGGCAAGTCTTTATTCAATGGTAAAAGTCAGTGATAAAACTTCTTAAAAATAAACTCTCTTCCTTCATCAAATTGGTTATGAGTTTCTAGATACTTGGATGCATGTTAGTAATAGAGCTTTGTATTGCATTGTGGAAGCCTTCTATACTGTTGTTCGTTCTCGGCATATTATTATGAGTTCTTTCGACAACATTCCACAATTCTATAGGAAATGTTGGCTCCATTCTTCGCCTTCGCGCGCCTCGGCCTCGTTCTCCTCCTATATAGTGAGTTTCAAAGCAAGATCAGGAATTTATTTAAGAAATTTATTTAACCAAACTATCACGACTTAACCTAACCAATCGTCAATGCCGTACAGTATAAAGAATCTTAATTGTGGTAGACTGCTCGAAGCTAGGTAGACCGCACACTTAACCAGCACCGGCTATTATAAGGGTTCAGTTAAACTTTTTTTTTAATTTTAATTTTATTTTATTTACGGCGAAATGTCCTTACAGCGAATTTGTCTTATTATAAGGGTTCAGTTAAACTTTTTTTTTAATTTTAATTTTATTTTAGTTACGGCGAAATGTCCTTACGGCGAATTTGTCTTATTATAAGGGTTCAGTTAAACTTTTTTTTAAATTTAAATTTTATTTTATTTACGGCGAAATATCCTTACGGCGAATTTGTCTTACGGCGAAAATGTTTACGGCGAAAATGTTTACGGCGAATTTTCCTACGGCGAAAATGTTTACGACGAATTTTCCGGTCACGGTGTAACAGGTCACGTCCAACTTTTTCTTCCAGAAGAACACAAGTTCCTCCACGGTGGCCTGTGTTTGTCGCGGTTGTGTCGAAACACATAGATTTGACATGATCGGTCACTCCCCATTCATTCAGGCAATCTATGATGGCATTTGTTTGTGCCAGCGCGGTTCCTGACAGAAGTTTTGGCACCCCGAGGAGCTGCTCTGTCCCGGAGCCAGATACAAGAATAGGTAAGCGGTCAACATATTCTCGTGACGTCAGATCTTGCATGAGTTTTCCGTCCCAGTGAACAGTCAACGGACTATTGCCTTGGAACTCGCTCTTCAGTTGCCGAGCCTTAAGGGTACGGAATTTTTCACGCTGACGATGAATGGATCCACGATTGATGTTGTAGTCGCTAGCATCATGCTCTAAGCTGGAAGCTGCCTCAAACAGCAGATATGTGGCCTTTCTTGACGAGAGTTGCGTGCGATCAAGCGCTGCCGCTAATTCCGATGTCATGATGTTCTTCGTTGCTCTTTGTTTAGACGCTAACGAACCACCACATGCTCCTTTTTCTTCGCTATCATCTGAGCTGGAGGATGAGGACTCCAAAACCGCTTCGTTGGATACTGCCTCCATTTCAGCTGCTGATCGCTTTCTTCGTTTCTCCTCTTCCTCCCGACGTCGAGTACAATCTTTGACTTGGCGCTGATGGGTCATGTCCAAACCTGCCATTGAACCTGGACGTCCTTTCTGGCGCTGCTGCTGAAGGAACTCCCAATCCTCTGGGTACTTGACCAATTTCTCACAATCAGCGTGGGCGATGTCAAAGAGACGATCGAGGCGTTCAATGAATTCTTTTTCTTTCGTCTTGTGTGAATCGCTCGTCCTTGAGGCGTGTTTTTTGAGTCCTTTCCACTCCTCGAAGACTTTATCCAGTTTGCTGACGCAGTGTGTCTCGAGTCTGGTTGGAATGTGAGCTTTCTCCCAGAAGGACATCACTGCTCGAAGTGACTTCCTCAACGCGTCACGTATTGTCATTTTCTTTTCATGGTGAAGGTAAAGGAAGTAACCGAATGCTTGCCTGTAGGAAGGAAGCTTGCATCCTTTCACCTCATCAACCGCTGCCCCTAATAGGTATATACACTTCCGGGTTTCCATCACCAGAAATCACGTAGCTGAAATGAGAAACGGTGAATCGTTAAGTATTGTTCACTTTATTTCTCAGATATTCAGACACACACAGATACACACACACACATATATAGAGATATATAGATATCTAATGAACGATTATGGAGACGCAGCGCAAGCATTAAACTTTGGAAGGCGGGGGCGACCTTTTATAGTTATTCAAATAAAAAGATTTTTCAATCACCATGTTTTTTTTACCAATGGAATAGATTCGCGGGGTGTCAGCATGAAAATTTCAAACTTTGCATTTAAGTGACACCCTAATATATATATATATATATACACAGAGTGTCCCATAAGTCTGGCATCATAGGAGAAATTCATAATTTTCTATTTCTACAAACCATAATTCATATTTTTCTCTTTCCACAGGCCATAATGTCTGTGAGCAAGGAAGAACGAATCCAGATAATTCTACTCATAGGAAATCGGAGTCAAAGAGAGGCCGCTGCTGAATTTAACAGACTGCATCCAGACCGCGAGCCAATAACACAGAGTTGTGTTAGCAGACTTGTTGCAAAGTTTAAGGAAACAGGATCCATAGAAGATAAACCACGTAGTGGACCTTCAAGGAGGTCCACTGACGATGATACAGCGACTGCTATCCTGGCTCATTTTAACAGAAGTCCCAATAAGTCTCTTCGGCGATTGTCCGCCGAGACAGGAGTGTCAGAAAGTAGCATCCATCGCATTCTTCAGGCTCACAAATGGCATCCATATAAACTTCAGACCCTACAGAAATTAAGCGAAGATGATCCCGACCGGCGGATGCAATTTTGTGAATGGGCTACGGAACAATATGCTCGGGATGCCAATTTCCCGTCCACCATTCTGTTCAGTGACGAGGCTGTTTTTTATGGAAATGGTGAGGTAAATCGACAGAACACCCGCTACTGGTCTCAAAACAACCCTCACTGGTATACCTCTTCAAAGGAACAAGGTGCATCTCGGGTGATGGTATGGTGTGGCATTTGGAAGGATCGCATCATAGGCCCCATCTTTTTCGATGAACATGTCACTGGAGGCACCTACCTACGTATGCTCAAAGAAGAAGCATTTCCCAGTGTCTTGAACGAAGAAGGAAATTTCCCAACATGGTTCCAGCAAGACGGCGCTCCTGCACATTACAGCACCCAAATAAGGGAATACCTGTACCAACAATTCCCTGGTCATTGGCTAGGACGTCGAGGGCCTGTGGAATGGCCAGCTAGAAGCCTTGATCTCACGCCACTAGATTTTTATCTCTGGGGCCACTTGAAAGCGCTGGTATACGCAGAGAAAATTAGGAGTGTTGAACATTTGCGGCAGCTCATTATTGGGACATGTAACATCATTACTCCTGACATCATTCACCGTGTGCTTGCTGACTGGGTATCACGTCTGAATTTGTGTATTGAAAACAATGGTGGACATATTAAGCACGTTCTGTAAATAAAAGCTTTTTTTTTTTTTATTATTTTTCCTATGATGCCGGACTTATGGGACACCCTGTATATATATGCACTTTTGAAACTGTATCTGAGCGCGACATAAGCTATTAACGTCCTCAACATTTGACAGAAGCACGAATACATGCTGTGCTCAGTAATTAAATCAGTTTTTAAAAGGATCCCAATGTATAAAAAGCTATTTTCATTTATATGCGGTGTTAATTACTCTCGTGTTGTTTACATTTGGCTTTTAACGAAAGGATTCAAATTGGACTCCATTAATATATGATGTTTTGACGCCACACTCCCGCTTGCTAAGAGTTTGCATTACTTGGAAATGTGGGATGTTATTTTAAGAGAGCTTCAAATATTCCAGAATGTGATGTTTAGCGATTTATTTCAAAGGACATTATTACCTTTCATGCTGTTACGCTTTGAACCAGTTATATATATATATATATATATATATATATATATATGATACACACAGACAGTGCATGGAACAAGGAACTCTTCTAGGAAAATTAAATCCATTATAGTCCGAATAAGTAATGGTAAATGATAAATACTATAGTTTTTTCTTTTTCATGATGCTAGCCCGACGCGGGCAACGGGTCACTCGCAAAGAGGTCCCAAAAATATAGCTTCCCTCACCAGCTATCTGCAAAGCAGATAGGATCCAGCTTTGGGACAGGATCTAGGGTTTACAGCTTATACCTAGCCTACTACATTCAGAACCTCAATATACGCAAGAAACTCGTTGCATTCACGTCGGATTGAATACATCAAAGAAAAAAGGGGTAACTATTGTATTTTTAGATATATAACTTTCTCAGGGGACCATTCTGAGTTTGTGTATATTAAACGGACGTGTTATGTGCCTTGAAAAGTGGACGTTCAATGTCCCGGTTGAGGTTTAAGTTTTGTTTTTTGGCTAAAAATACAATAGTTACCCCTTTTTCTTTGATGTACTCAATCGGACTTGAATGCAACGAGTTTCTTGCGTATATTGAGGTTCTGAATGTAGTAGGCTAGGTATAAGCTGTAAACCCTAGATCCTGTCCCAAAGCTGGATCCTATCTGCTTTGCAGATAGCTGGTGAGGGAAGCTATATTTTGGGGCTTCTTTGCGAGTAACCCGGTGCCCACGTTGGGTTTTCCATCATGAAAACGAAAAAAACTATAGTATTTATCATTTATCATTACTTATTCGAACTACAGTGGATGTAATTTCGCAGAAGAGTTCCTTGTTCCATGCACGGTCTGTATTTAACATATATATATATATATATATATATAGAAAGAGAGAGAGAGAGAGAGGAGGAGAGAGAGAGAGAGAGAGGAGTAGAGAGTAGAGTAGTGTCAACAGAATTTTGAACAATTTTTGCCAGAAACTTTCAGTCATAAGAAGCAATTCCTGTGATGTCTCTTACATTCTTTGGTTTGAGTATATTTGTGAATGTAAATATGAACAACAATACACGCACACAACAATTAATAAGAAAAGGTCAAAACTCAAACTGGAGAAATTGGCCTGAAATATCAAAAGAAATGAATATTCAGCACACCACAACACAATCATGCCTCTCCTTGAAGGATACGTAACACACTTTATACTAAAAACAGCACACTAATTTTGAGTGGACTCGTACGTTTTCTTGATCATGTATTCAGATCGAAGTAAAAATTTAGGGATTACGATATCTGATTGACTTGACATTCTATCGATAAGTATACTGTGGGTTAGATTAACCCTTTCATATCTGATTTTCGTTTACTTTTCATGCCAAAAAAGAAACTTGTGTTATATCTCCAGAATGACTGAAATCTCATAAAAGTTGATGGTCTCATTTGCGCCCCTACGGCATGGAAGGGTTAAGTTAGGTTAGCATAGGTTAATTTATGTTAATATAGGTTAGGTTATGCTAGGTTAGGTTAGGGCAAGTTAGGTTTTTAGTTTATTTTTGTCTATCCGATGAGTAATGAGTATACGTCCGATTATATAGGACGAGTTTTATGTTTTAATTTGTAATTATCTAAACTTTGATTCTGTATCTTAATTTAAGATGTAATTATCTTTCAAACTTTATCGTAATTATGCTTTACAAAGACCTTAAAAGGAATTTCAAAGTTCCTAACTAATTAATTAAAATGAATTAAACAAGATTTAAGTGATCTTTTTTTCACCGCATAAAAAAGGGTAAATTAAATTTTGTTTCAAAATTTTTTCTTATTAAGGGGCCAAGAGCGAACTCCCGCAAAAATGACCCCCCCCCTTCAATAGAAGAAGAAGTGTAACTATTTCATCTCGTAACCACAATCTACATTTAAGATTATGGTTTTATGTAATACAATATATAAGTTTGTAACATATATTCTGCTCGATTTTTTTAGTTCATTCAGAACAAAAATTAAATGACATAATGACAAATTAATCATCAATATAATTCCCTTCTTTTTCTATAACCTCCTCCCACCTGCAGAAAAGTTTTTTATGCCACGTTCGAAGAAATCCCTTGGTTTCGAGTTAAAAAAAGCGATCACTTCTTTTTCGATAGCTTCCCTGGATTGCAACTTTTGTCCATATAGGTGGTGTTGCAGACTTCTGAATAAATGGTAGTCTGAAGGTGCGATGTCCGGAGAATAAGGTGGATGAGGCATTTTTTCCCAACCAAATGCCTCCAATTGGGCAGTATGATTCGAGCAGTGTGAGGGCGCGCGTTATCCTGGTGGAATAGAACACCTCTGCGATTAATTGATGCAGGACGTTTTTCTTGTAATGCCATCTTCAATCGTTGGAGTTGTTGGCAGTAGACTTCAGCTGTGATTGTTTGGTTATCTGGCAGAAGCTCAAAATGAATAATTCCTTGCGTATCCCACCAAACGCATAGCAAAATTTTCTTTGGATGGGGTCCATTCCATGGCTGAGGTTCAGGCTTTGTTTCACGGCTAAGCCACTGATGTCGACGCTTAATATTGTTATAGAGGACCTATTTTTCATCCCCAGTGACGATCCGATTAAAAAACGGTGCCTGTAGTTGCCGAGAATGCAGTGATGTGCAAATATCGATTTGATGTTGAAGATTTGCTCGTGACAAATCATGCGGAACCCATTTTCCAACCTTCACTACTTTTCCTAACAGCTTCAAGTGACGATGAATGGTCATATGACTAACGCCGAGTTGCAGGCCAAATTCTCTTACAGTAGCCGTTGGGTTTTCCTCCACTGTTGCTTTCAGCAACTCTTCATCTAACTCATTTGGTCGTCCTGTTCGTTGATAATCTTTCAGACTGAAGTCTCCATTTCTGAACTTCTCAAACCATCTCCTACACATCCATTCGCTCACAACATCATTTTCATAAACACTCTGAATGTTTTTTGCGGATTCACTAGCGTTAGATCCTTTATGGAACTCATAAAGCACCACATGTAGAATATGCTCTTTCGTGGGCTCCATGTTTTTTCAATTAGAAAATATTCATTAGCCTAATCCTACACTAGCCTAAGTCATTCTGTATCATTCTGTATCGTGATAAAACATGCGCGAACCTGTCGCCGCGTGTATTTTGCAACATTTCTAAAACTATTTCACATTATCTTGAGATTATTCTACAGGGTGTCCCGTAAGTCTGGAACCATAGGGCAAAATGATAAAAACGGCAATAAAAACGCCGAAGAGACTTTTGGGGACTGTTTGTGAAATGAGCGAGGATGGTAGCGGCTGTGTCATGGTCGGTGGATGTCCTCGGAGGTCCACTGCGTGGTTTATCTCTTATGGATCCCGTTTCCCTGAACTTTGCTACAAGTTTGCCGACACAGCTGTGTGTTATCGGCGCGCGGTCCGGATGCAATCTGTTAAATTCCTCAGCGACCTCCCTCTGACGCCAATTTCCTACGAGCAGAATTACCTGGATGCGTTCTTCCTTACTCAAAGACATCATGGGCACTTGCATAAACGGAAAAACATGAATTACTTATTTTACCCCATGGTTCCAGACTTATGGGACACCCTGTATTATCTATCGTCCGTTTTCTAATTGAGCAGAATTTATGTTACAACCTGATATAACCGACTAAACTGTGGATTATTTTATACTTTACGCGACATTCGTTCTATAATGATGGGGTTGTTTAACCTCCTTCGCAACATCTAACGTCATATGACTGAGGGTACCTACAACTTTACGTGGTATCCGAACCACGCGTCGCTTCATAGCCCGAACGCGGAAGACGGTCTCCCATCCAACTACTATCCAGAACTAATATCGTCGATCGACGCGAAGGGGTGTTACAACGCTGGCCCCGACGTAGCCTTCGTTCTACAATATTTCGTCTATTTTGGGATTTCAGTAAACGATCAAAAGCTCTAAGGCTAAGCTTTCAAAGTTTCAAAAACAAAAATGCCAAAATTCTTTCGAAATAAAGATGAGAAAGTTTCGAGGGAATTTTACTTTTTAGAAATATTATGGGTTCGTTTTTAATATGGAGAAATGGTGCCCAGCCCCCATTTTTAATCAAAGAGTAAAGAGAATCATCGTGCCGTTCAAGCGTCATATATGACAACCTTTGCGAAATGGGTTTGTAACGTAACTATTTAATGCCCAAGGATTTTCCCTAAAACTGAATAAAATCGTCTGTCGTAAGCCCGAACAAAACGGTAGTGTTTCTCTAGATCTTGAAGGGTTACCTTATTTTCAGCAATTAGTATTCCCTTTCAGAGACAAAAGATAAGTTGATTTACACTTACACCTCGTGTGAACTACACACAAAATCGTTTATTTACGAAAGACTTCAGTAAATACCAGAAAGAAAACGGGATGATGACGTCTGATCGACATGAAATAAAATCAACAAGTTATTGTGGGTTAGACTAAGTTAGGTTAGGTTAGCTTAGTATAGGTTAGGTTACGCTAGTTTAAGTTACAGTACTTTAAGTTAGGTTGTTAGTTGTTTAGAATAAGTATAGGTCCGAAGAAAATCTCTCGAAAATACTTTTAATGAAATAAATGAATGGTTAACCATATTTAATTTTCGTCTGTGCATGGCGTGACGCTGGTCAGGTTTGGTATCGGAGCAGAAGTTCTCAAGTGATCATTTTTTATGTTTTAATTTTATTTTCGTGTTTTAAAGATGGGAATTCTCACGAGACAAAACCTCCGAATAGACGTCTTGAATTTCATGGATGATACTTGGGTATACAGTGTAGGATTATTAGTCCTTTTAAGGAATAACCGCGGTGTATATTTAACTTAGAGAAATTTTCTTAATGTTATATAGAAATAGCGATGTTTTCTTTTATAATAAATGTAGTAGGAGACGTTAGTCTTTTTTGGTTTCAAAGCACTGTGAGTTCTCAGATGATGAAAAACTTGATGGGAATTCTCAAGAGTCAAAACCTCTGAATAGACATAGTCAACTTCAGGGAAGTTACTTAACTAGATTAGAACTTTAGTTTTAAAAAGTGTGTGACAAAATCTCGTAAATATAAAGGAAAAAAATGTACATATGTCCACTGTCGGGGGCATTCTTAAATTAGGGGTGCTGGCCAGGTGCCTCTGAATCAGTGTTTCCTCATCTAAGTAATTCCAGAGCGAAAGATAGAAATATAATGCTTAATTAGTTTTTAAAAAGCAAGTCTCTCATCACGATGGCCTTGGCATTCATCGGAGAAATGCTGCAACGTTGAAACGACGATGACTTCTTGTGTATAATAAGTGAATAAAAAAATCCTCAATAAAAATGGATGGTGTAGATTAGTTTAAGTGCTTTAGTGTTTCATGCGAGCTTTATTTTCCACTACCCTCTAATGCGTAATTGGGTACACGAGATAACTGTATGCAGGGTGCGAATGAACTCTGAAGCTATTCTTTTCATTATACTTTTTCCTACATTCCTATAAGTCTTCCTTCGCAACAATTTTCTGTCAGCAGTGCCTGGCGGAGGAGGGAAAACCGTGTCTGTTCTATACTTTACTCTTACTCTTATTCTGCGTGAAAGCATTACGTGTCTATATAAGTATAAACATGGTCTAAGATTTCAGTATTTTTTATTATCATTAATTTTTTTTATTTTTCCCCACTTTCTTGGGCTAAGCTAGAGTGGTTATCGGGTCTTTCTTAATCCGTAACTCCGTAACTCTCGTTAATCGATGCCGAGTCTGAATCAAATGTGCTCGAGATGAAAGTGATAATAATAAATAATATTAATGACAACTAATATTAATAATATTAATAATAAAATTCGCCAATAATAGCTACAAATACACGATTTGTAAATCTACATAACTATCCTGGATGTAGAGTTTTAACAGGTTCTAAGAGAGGATTTCTATTTATATTTGAGCTTTAACGCATATAGATACGAGCGCAGACAATTTGCCGCGAACAATTTTTCTGCCGGACAATTTGCCGTCGGAAATAATTTCTCCAAAAACTATACCGTCGGACATATACATATACCTCCATAAACTATACTGCCACTTGACATTTATCCACCGGGACAAATTTCCGCCAGACCTTGTGCCTCCGTGAAAATTTAACCATGTATCTGAAGTTTGTCCCACGTCAGGTTCAGTTGGCAATATTGCAGTTCCGTTAGGTTAGGTTAGGTTGTTTATAGGTTTATAGTTTATAGGTTGCATATATTTTGAATACTACATGAAAGTGATAATATATATAGTTTAACTATACTACAGTGAAATAATTTTAGTCTATATTTAGTCTATATTTTAGTCTATATTTAAGTGGTTTAGTAGTCGTATTTTAAGTAGTCTATTTTAAGTACATAATTCTCATATTACAGAAATAAATGATTGAAAACAATCCTATTGATTTTACAAAGTATATAAAAACGCAGAAAAATGTCCTTGTCGAAATAATTGTGGCGAAAATTCGTCCGGCGAAAATAAAACTGGCGTAAAATTGTCACTTGGAAATAAAACCAGCGGAAATTTGTACCAAGGCAAATTGTGTCATATAACCACATAGATAATAGCTTTTCCGCAGTGTATTAATTGAATTTAGTTCATTATTATTGTGTATATAAATATATATATATATATATATATATATATATAATATATATATATATATATATATATATATATATGATAATGATAATACAATATGATATATGCATGTAAGAGAGAGAGAGAGAGAGAGAGAGAGAGAGAGAGACAGAGAGAGAGAGAGAGAAGAGAGAGAGAGACTTAAAATCTCATCATGAAACAATAAAAATAAAACCCATAAAAATAAAACCAACTACTTAATAAATATTTTCATTCTTTTCATGGGATTTTCTCTCCTATACACAATATGTAGAGTGTATTAAAAAAAATTTAAGAAAGGGCAAGTAGTAATTTGTCCACAAACGCTGTCGACGTTTTTGTTAATGATTTTAATACGAGATAGAAATTAATTATAAAATGAGGGAATATTTTCAAATGCGTCCCAAAATGATGTTCATTCTATGAATTTTCTATGAAGGAATTTTGCCTCAGATTTAAAAATGAAAATGACGAAGAATTTGTGACATTTTTAGTCGCGTTCATGAACGTGAGGACACATGTCATTTTCGAGAGAAGAACAACGTGCGCGACAGTCCCTCATTTGTTTTTTATTCGTAAAATGAAGAAGTGGAAGAAAAATTTTAATTAAAATGCGTGAAAGCGAAATTTGTTCAGTAACTTTACGCTGAAAACCACAATTTCTTTTACTTCTCCGAATGGCGTTCATTAAATGATCAATAATTAATCAATCTTTTCCATCATAAACATTATAAATATATTTTGCCGCTGACACTAATGGTGAACCAGAAACAGGGATAATTAATATATAACTTTCAAAATACATCATTAAATAGTTTGAATGTGATATATATATATATAGATATATATATATATATATATATATATATATATATAAGAAATTGTGAACGGATGTATCAGGAGAGACTGAATGAGGAATGGTGCAGGGTGGGAGAGAGTGAAACAAGGAGTGTGGAAAAGGAGTGGCAGATATCTAGTGAAGCGGTGTTGAAGTGTGCGAAGTGACGACAGGGTTCGAATCCCGATGGTTCTGGTAATAATAATCAGTAGTTTGTGCGATGGGGCGCTTTAATTTGGCCTGATCGATGTGCCGCCAGTTTGGCCCTCCTGATTCATTATAATTGGGATTATGACATATTATCGAATTTTCATTCTATCGACAGTCTATCGACATTCTATTGACATTCTATCTATTGTCAGTTAAATTTAATTAGGTTAGGTTAGACTTGCACATGTTAGTTTAGCATAGGTTAGGTTAAGTTAGATTTTTAGTCAATGTCATGGTCTTGTCGATCCGAAGAGTATGTATCTATTATTATCACCTTTATAGAAAATTTATTCGATTATATATCAAAGGAAATAAGGCTTTTAATGTGGCTGGTGCTCCGTTGATGTTGGGACGCAAAAGCGGTTTTGCCGCTAGAGTGAATGATGTCAATGTAGATGTCGTAATTACACGCTACATGATCTATCGGCAAGTTTTGGCTTCGAGAGATCTACGGCCTGAACTGGGAAAGGTGTTGTCCCGATATTGTGAACATTGTCAACTGTGCAAATTCGATCTTACTAAACACGCGACTGTTCAGGAATATATGTGCAAACTTGATTTCACTATATGAAAATCTCCTTTTAGCACTTTGCTACCCACCGTTTGCCACAGGACAAAGTCTTGAAAAGAGCGCACAAGATGAGAACTGAGCCGGAGCTCTTTCTAAGGGGAGAGAAGCATAAACTGGCCGTCTACCTCGAAGATGTTGTATGGACTGCAGAGTTGTGCTACCTTACTGATATATTTGTCCATGTGAATCAAACGAACATGTCCATGCAGGGGCATGGGGAAACCATTGTCTCTATGTCAAAGAAAGTTAATGTATTCTACGGAAAACTGTTTCTTTGGCACCTAAAGGTGCAGCAAGGGTATCGTTTCAAAATCTCGGCCTCTGAGGAACTTGTTATGACAGACGTGTGTATTCATTTCCTGGACCATCTGAAAATGTTACGTTCGCTCTTGGACAAATACCTTCCTGATCTCTCTTCATAAGGTTGGGTAAGGAACCCCTTTGAGGTGGATCCAGTCGCTCTTTCTGATGAGCCCTGAGGATTGGAAGAAGGAGTACTCGATCTTCAGGCTGATCAAACTCTTCTTGCAAAATTCCGAGCTGTACCTCTTTCTCAGTTTTGTATCGGTATCAGGAGTGAACACCGAGTTGTCAGCAAGAAAGCTTCGAAGACCCTGCTTCCATTCAGATCAACTTACTTGCGCGAGTCTGGAATTTCAGTTTCGTCGACATCAGGACGAAAAAACGCAATTGGCTACAGCTAGAAAATGACTAGCGATGTGTTCTGACTTCAAAAGTGCAACTCAGCAAGATTTGTTTTAGTTCAGTATTTTTGTAGCAGTTTTTCAATATCATGTATGTGTGGACCCATTTTAATCCTTTAGTGGCAATAAATAAATAAATATATTTGATTTTAATATTTGTAAAATAAAGAAGAGTCTGTAACTTCGCCTGTTAGCCGGTCCCAAGCCCAGAATGAAAGGCAAAAGGAAACAATAGGACTGTACTAAGCATAATAAGTTAAAAACACTGCTTACTCTTTCGATCCTTAAAATCTGGATCAACTTGAGTAGAGAATCATAATAGCAATCAACGACATAACAAGAACAATTGGAGAATGTTTTCCGTTTTTTGAGAACAAGAGTTGAACGTTGTATTGGCGCAGAGGGTGGATTTATTTAAACCTGAAGTAATATTTTCTTCTATCTACTCTAAAATAAGGTTATTAATTTTTGAAACCGCACAGGGACTTTATAAAGACCATGTGTGTATATATATATATATATATATGTTAAACACAGACCGTGCATGGAACAAGGAACTCTTCTGGGAAAATTAAATCCACTATAGTCCGAATAAGTAATGGTAAATGACAAATACCATAGTTTTTTTCCTTTTTCATGATTTTAGCCCGACGTGGGCAACGGGTCTCTCGCAAAGAGATCCCATAAATATAGCTTCCCTCACCAGCTATCTGCAAGCAGACAGGATCCAGCTTTGGGACGTGGATCTAGGGTTTAAAGCAAACCTAGATCCCTACACTCAGAACCTCTATATAAGTAAAAGACTCGTTGCATTCACGTCGTGTTGAATAAATCAAAGAAAAAGGGGGTAACTATTGTATTTTTAGCCAAAAAAACCAAACTTAAACCTCAACCGGGACATTGAGCGTCCACTTTCAAGGCACGAAACACGTCCGTTTAGTATACACAAACTCAGAATGGTTCCCTGAGAACATTATATGTTAAACACAGACCGTGCATGGAACAAGGAACTCTTCTGGGAAAATTAAATCCACTATAGTCCGAATAAGTAATGGTAAATGACAAATACCATAGTTTTTTCCTTTTTCATGATTTTAGCCCGACGTGGGCAACGGGTCTCTCGCAAAGAGATCCCATAAATATAGCTTCCCTCACCAGCTATCTGCAAAGCAGACAGGATCCAGCTTTGGGACGTGGATCTAGGGTTTAAAGCAAACCTAGATCCCTACACTCAGAACCTCTATATAAGTAAAAGACTCGTTATATAGAGGTTCTGAGTGTAGGGATCTAGGTTTGCTTTAAACCCTAGATCCACGTCCCAAAGCTGGATCCTGTCTGCTTTGCAGATAGCTGGTGAGGGAAGCTATATTTATGGGATCTCTTTGCGAGAGACCCGTTGCCCACGTCGGGCTAAAATCATGAAAAAGGAAAAAAACTATGGTATTTGTCATTTACCATTACTTATTCGGACTATAGTGGATTTAATTTTCCCAGAAGAGTTCCTTGTTCCATGCACGGTCTGTGTTTAACATATAATGTTCTCAGGGAACCATTCTGAGTTGTGTATACTAAACGGACGTGTTTCGTGCCTTGAAAAGTGGACGCTCAATGTCCCGGTTGAGGTTTAAGTTTTGTTTTTTTGGCTAAAAATACAATAGTTACCCCCTTTTTCTTTGATTTATTCAACACGACGTGAATGCAACGAGTCTTTACTTATATAGAGGTTCTGAGTGTAGGGATCTAGGTTTGCTTTAAACCCTAGATCCACGTCCCAAAGCTGGATCCTGTCTGCTTTGCAGATAGCTGGTGAGGGAAGCTATATTTATGGGATCTCTTTGCGAGAGACCCGTTGCCCACGTCGGGCTAAAATCATGAAAAAAGGAAAAAAACTATGGTATTTGTCATTTACCATTACTTATTCGGGACTATAGTGGATTTAATTTTCCCAGAAGAGTTCCTTTTTCCATGCACGGTCTGTGTTTAACATATAATGTTCTCAGGGAACCATTCTGAGTTTGTGTATACTAAACGGACGTGTTTCGTGCCTTGAAAAGTGGACGCTCAATGTCCCGGTTGAGGTTTAAGTTTGTTTTTTTTTTGGCTAAAAATACAATAGTTACCCCCTTTTCTTTGATTTATTCAACACGACGTGAATGCAACGAGTCTTTTACTTATATAGAGGTTCTGAGTGTAGGGATCTAGTTTGCTTTAAACCCTAGATCCACGTCCCAAAGCTGGATCCTGTCTGCTTTGCAGATAGCTGGTGAGGGAAGCTATATTTATGGGATCTCTTTGCGAGAGACCCGTGCCCACGTCGGGCTAAAATCATGAAAAAGGAAAAAAACTATGGTATTTGTCATTTACCATTACTTATTCGGACTATAGTGGATTTAATTTTCCCAGAAGAGTTCCTTGTTCCATGCACGGTCTGTGTTTAACATATAATGTTCTCAGGGAACCATTCTGAGTTTGTGTATATATATATAAAACTCGAAATTTCTATTATCCTCTGCACAAAGGAATAATAATAATAAAAATAATAATAATAATAATAATAATTTACCAGTAATATTAATAAATTTCAACTAAAACACAACAGAATAAAGTTCTTTAATTTGTGTATGAAAAATGTATTTTTTCTTTTTAAATAGAATAAACTTTGATCGTTGAATCCAAGTCGGGATCACAATGAAATGGCGGAGGATACTTTCAATTATAAAAGTTGGAAAATCCTCTTTGATCCCAAAATCATAAAATTCACGGGAAAATTTTTAGGAGCAAAGAAAAAAAGTAATTTCTTGAAAAAGAACAGCAAATGTAGGACGAATGAAAATTAATTGAGAAAAAATTGGTTAAAGTGACAAAAAACTTTTAATAAGTTGTTAAAAGGGGGAAAACTCGACTGAGAACAAAGAAGGCGAGGTTAAGTGTGATCAAACCATTCGCGTTACACACACACACACACACACACACACACACACACACACACACACACACACACACACACACTGAGCAAGAGATATTTCGAGAAGAAAGTACGAGTAAAATGATGAATTATTTTCATATGTGGATGTACTGTACACTCTCAAAAGCTTTGAAGCGTTTTCATTCAGTTCTTGCATATGTTGTAAAAGCTAATCAAACTGAGTAATTCTGTATATTTAAAGTTTTAAAAGAAATTAAATGGGGAGTTATATACGAAATATAAATCAAACTCAATTATTTAGCTTATTTTAATAAAAAATTAATTAAATAAGAATTGATTAGGGATTAAAGTTTAATAACCAAAATAATTCTACAACGTTTAGTTTAGTTTAGTTTTGTCAAATCCCCAAAATACTTCCTATTTCAAATTAAAAACAAATAGAATAATTTTGATACTCAACGTTTGGACTGTCCCCTACATGTACGGTAGATTGCCTTCAGTGTGTGTGTGTATGTGGGTATCGGCCCCGACTACAGTTAAGTCAGCTGTTTGGAGGAGAAGCCTCTGGTTTGGAGTTTGCTGTAACTTCGTCAACCCCATCCAAGCGCAACCGTCGCGCGCACACGCCGACCCCCGTTCGCGCTCTGTGTTTGTTTGTTTGTGCATTTAGGGAAACCAAGCATTTTGTTTACCACTGTTAGGCTACTCTATATTCTATTTTTACATTTTTCCACCATTTTTGTCCTTTTTACCCTTTTTTACCTTCTTTTGTGAATTTTTACTCTTTTTCCCCTTCTGAGGATAGATTACACCGTTCTATTGCCTTTATTATAGGGTGGTCAACAAAGTTCATAGTAACGGCAGCCGTTAAAATTCATAGTAAACGGTAGCCGCTAAAGTTCATAGTATGACATCAGACACATATAATTATTTTTATTTATTTTTACGTAGTTTTTTCCTTTATCACCATCCCTTCATCTTGCCCTCAACTCAGCCCCTCCAACTCAGCCCCCCCCCCTCCACTCACCCACTACTATACAATTTTTTTCCCCTTATGACCATCTCCCTTATCGTACACCACTCCCGATTATCAAATCCATTGTTTACACTTATCAAATCATTGTTTACACAGCTGTAATTAAAATTTTGTTTTACCCCCTTTCCCATCTTTCCTCTCTTTCCCGCCCTTTTCCAGTTTCACACGTTCTCCCCCTCTTTTCTCCTCACTAGCACTGGCACTGGCACCCACTACCCCTCTCAATTTTCGCAACCATACTATTAATCAAGCAACTGACCGAAAAATGTAATTGACTAATGGAAAGTAATTCATTTAAGGGAATGGCAATTTTTTATGGAATTAAATTAAATTTATTACTCTCGCTTTTCAAGTGCAATGATTCAATTATTGGTGCAACCTTAGGGTTGAACGGAGAAGTAAGTCAACTCAGTATACAGTATAGTATACAAGCCATATAATAAAGGGAATAATCCTTCTTCATATGAATGATGTCACTGCTAGAAAATTTTATTAAATATGATGAGATTGGGGAGGTTACATCGTGTGGTGGTTTCAATGCATGACCCGAAGTTAAGTAAAGTTTCGAAGGAAATTTCTGTCAAAGAAATAATATTTGTGACTGATTTAATTTTGGGTGAAAATGCTTTTATATCCTATTTGTCTCCGGCTCACGCGCGATGGTAAACGATACTTTATTTATATTTTGTGCTCAGACACCCTTCAAAAGAAAATCAATGACATAAATTTCAGATTTGACTTAAATTTATTCTATCTTTTCCACTTACAGTTACGCTTCTTTTACCAAATGAGAACTTTTGTGTTTATAAAGTATATAGTAAACTGTGTATAGTAATAAATTTATTAACTGGAAAAGACGTACAAATATGGAATAAAATTATACGAGTTTCGTGCTGGTTTTTTCTTAAAGGATTTTATGGAAAAAAAGATTAAGGAAATATTCTCAATTACGAGAAATTGAATTAAGGGAATAAACTCAGTAAAGCCACAGTGAGAAATGGATTAATGGATTTATCATGGCACAAGTTTTCGGCCTATACTAAAGTCTTCATTCGATTACTAAAAGCTTCATGGTGTCAAACATGGTGTGCCACAGGGATCAGTTCCGGGTCCACTGTTATTTTTATTATATATAAATGACTTTCCATGTTCATCTGATATACTGAACTTCATAACGTTTGCAGATGATACAACCGCGTCTTTTTCTTGCAAAGATGTTAATTCAGCTAAGAATATATTTAATTCAGAATCCGTCAGTGTAATGAAATGGTTGATCACCAATAAACACTTCCTAAATACCAGTAAAACAAATTTCATGATTTTTACTAATAAAAGAAATGTATATTTTGATGAGCTTAATGTTAATTAATGAAGTCGCTATAAAGGAGTGTATTGTAACAAAATTTCTTGGTGTAATGCTAGATAAGAATTTGCAATGGAGCGATCATGTAAATTATATCGCGAAAAAGATTTCAGGGAGCGTTGCTATAATGTTTAAACTTAGAAATGTAGTCTCTAAATAGGCTTTATTGACTCTTTAGCATACTTTTGTTCTTCTTTATATAACGTACTGCACCCTTGTTTGTAGAAACTCCATTAGCAACGCATTAAATGGTATCTTTGTCATCCAAAAAAGAGCAATAAGGTTTTATCTGGTGCTGATTTCCTTGATCACTCTAGTCTAGTGCATTATTTAAGGAGCTAAACCTACTAAAGCTCAATGACGTAATCAAACTGGAACATTTTATTTTTATTTACAAATGTAAGAACAAAATCATTAATTTACAATGGGTAAGTAGATATTTTGTAACTCATCAAGAAATCCACTCGTATCAGACCAGAAATAGATCAAAGCATGTTATACCTCAATTTAGATTGTCTTCATCTCAAAAACTACCCATTTTCATTGGATTGAAACTATGGAATGATTTAAATGGTGATATAAAAAATATTGTTAATGTAAATTCGTTTAAAACTAACTTGAAATCCCGATTAATAATGGCATACTAACAAAAATCTAGGATTAATGTCCATTACTATTATTTATTAATTTAATCTAGTATTAAAGACGCATTTCTTGTGATTGTTCAGTTCTTATCTCTCATGTATGATATTGGTTTCTTTGTATCGTATTGGCATAATACCTTCAATAATGACCTTGCATTTGTCATATCAGTAATGATAATTTAAGAATAATACATACTTTAAATATTAATAATATTTATTTACTTATTTATTTATTTATTATTAATTATAATAACTAGCTGATTATTTTTAATAAAAGCGCTTGAGGGGCAAATTAAATAAAATAAATAGTGCAGCTTCACAATTATTTATGTCATTGTAAATTGTAAAACCAATGTATTTATTTTATTATTAATAAAGGTTATTCAATTCAATTCAATATTCATCGGGTGCAACTAATGGAGACTTTAGTATAGGCTGAAAGTTGTATCCTTAATAAATGCATTTTCATTGTGGTTTTACTACCTTAAAAGACTTCTTCTTGTAATAAAGGACTCACCTCTGCTTTAATTACAGCGAGTCATATTGTAGCAAAATGGAAAAGAGAGTGTATCGCATTTTAGTATATACATATAACGTTAACTCTATATCAAAGTCATTGTGATGAGCTGGGTTTTGTTTGTAGTGAATTGAGGTCCGTATTGTATTTTTGCTCTGCAGAATTTGTTAATCAAAATAAATCACAAAATTAAAATTTTTTATATTGTATTTAGATAGAATGATTATCTTAAAGAAAAGCATAATAAAGATGAATTATATATATATATATATATATATATAGAGAGAGAGAGAGAGAGAGAGAGAGAGAGAGAGAGAAATTTCTGAAGTGGATTACATTCTAGAAAAAATAGTAGGAACGTAAAAGTGAAAACATAAAATAAGATGGTGAGTTTTGGTCATCGGTCGATAAAATTAAAACCTATAAAGAAGTAATTACGTTTAAAATGGATAATCACAGAAACCCTGGAGAGATATGAAACCTCCTTTCTGATAAATATGAGAATATATTTGGTGATAAGGATTGTCAATTTAACGCGAATGACAAATTTGTATAGAGTAAGACTAGACAAGAGTAAGACTAGGCGTTATACATAACAGAATTACGAATGAGAGTGTTTTAAAAGGTATTAGTAATCACTCGAAGAATTGTTATTTGGGTGTATCTAAATGTCTGAACGGGTTTCTTTCCTTCCGTTTAGTCCATGGGTATTTTCTTAAAAAATCATTGTTCTTCGGGATTATAAAATCTTTATTTAAAGACAAATTGGTAGATCCCACTTCATTTTATAATATTGACTCATTAAGGAAATGTACTGATTCTTATTTACAGTACATTTTAATGATCGTCAAATATGGCTTTAGGGAATATGAGTCCATTATTATATCTGCTTGCTTGCGTCTTAAAGAAAATGTTATATAGGAACAACAAAACTTACACTATCTTTCTAAACTTGAGCAAGACTTTTGACAAAGTTAAGAATGTTATTTTAATAAGAAACTGTTACTGTTGATAATCCTAATTAATAGGTGAATTTAGTTTTTACTAGTACAAAAATCAATTTGTATCTTTTGCGTTTAATAATCAATTTTCTAGTCACTGGCAAGCTATAAAAGTGTAAGACAGGATAGAATCCTCTCTCCTTTGTTATTTAATTTATATACTAATGGTTTTACAGATAGGGTTTGCTTTTCAAAATTGAATTGCAAATTTGGTATGATGAAATCCAATATGAATGCATGCGCAGATGACTTAATTGGTATTGCTTTCTCCCAGTCATTCACCTACAAAACTACTGAGTATGACTGGCAGAGAAACACAAAATATTAAACCAAAGTTTAATATTAAAGAGTGGCTAATTATGGTTTTAAACTCCGTAATCGACGAGGAAAACGCAAGCATTAATTATGGTTCAGTGAAAATGAGTAACCACTTGTTGAATTCAAATATTTAGAATTTTCTCTAGGATGGAATTTAAATGATAACTTTAATGTTAGTCGCTGTCCAATTAAATATTAAAGTGAATTTAATGGTCCATTTAGGAAATATAAGTTTTTAAACTCATTCTTATTTTTTAAGACTTTTTAAATAGATTTGTGTCATTTTTTATGGTGTTTAAACATAGATGAATCTAAGTGGTTGTTCAGTGATCATACATCAGTTTTTAGAAGGGTATCATAAAGCAGAGAAGAATATTTTAAGCTTGTCCTATCATGGGAGCAGTCATTATGCGTGTTAAGAAGCTGTCTTTTCACATTGGACAAATGATGAAATTAAAACCACTTTTACTGACGGAATTCTCTCATATCGTTCTCACTTTCTATACAGGGTGTCCATAAAGTCACGCATCATAGGAAACTACATTTATTTTGTTTATTTATCTATTTTGTTTTATTTATTTGTTCGAAATTATTCCTACCAATCTCAAAACATGTTTGTAAACGAAAAAGCAGGTTTCTTTGAATGCTCCTCAACATATTTGGCCTGATGGAGACATAAATAAATAGACATTGCTTACAGTTCCTATGATGCGTGACTTTATGGACACCCTGTAGAAAAGACATGCTTATACATCTTTCCTATTATTTGATAGCGAAATAATGTCTGCTTCGGAATACGTAATTCAAGCATTATTCATGATGATATAATGGATGCAATTAGATGAAGAATTTCCTTTCTATAAAATAAGGAAGAATCTATGAGAGTAACAATTTTTAATGTATTTTGACTGACAATTCTTCCTCATTTAGTTTTTATGTATTTTATATTCTAAATAAAGAATGCGAATTCCTATTAATCCTTTCAGGCACATTGGTTTAATAATAAAACTACCTTTTCACTCCTAACTTCATCCTAAAACCACCACATATACTCCTTTTCCGTCCTTCAAATTGTAACAAGATTAGTGTATGAAAGAAAACCTAAAAATAAAAAATGAATAAAATAAAATAAAAATAAAATAATGAAATTTTTTTATAAAAAGTTTTTCGTGTGTGCTGCAGAGTTAAATAAAATATACTTCAATATAAAAGATATTTTGGACTTGTTTTAGAAATCTCTTTTGAATTATACTTCGTAGTTTAAAATTATAATTAGATTTGCTTTAATTTTTATAACAAAATACGCAAAACCTTTTGTAAGGTGTTTCGTGAAATAAAATATTGGACTGGTCTCGGCTCTCTATTTATACAGGGTGTTATTAAATTATGTTTCATAAATTAGTAAACAAAAAGAGACCAAAACGCGTCGTTGAAAATTTTGCCACGTACGTTCGAAGACACGTACATGGTTGCGTATTGTTTCTGAACAATGTTGAACACGTTGCCACAATTCATCTGTTATTAACTTGTCTCGCATAAACAAGATTTTTTAAATAACCCCAGAGAGAAAAAGTCAATTGCATTTAGGTCCGGAGACCTGGGTGGCCAAGCGATGGGATCATGCCACCCATGTACAGTACGTACTCTGATGCGGGGAACCCATTTTAAGCACTTGCTGTAAATAAACTTTGATAAACTTTAATTACTTTCACTTTAATTGGATCGTCCTCGGCAAAAAAGCAATACATCTCGGAAACGAAGCGAGTGCGGATTTATATTCAGAGGAACTTTTTTGTTCAGTTTGACGTCCTGAATATGTATACTAATTTATGAAACATAATTTCATAACACCGTGTATATGTTATCTCTCAATGTATGAATACACGCGTACTCGAATGCAAATCATATTCTAATAAAAATTGAGTTTTTCAAAGTCTGTCATTTCATTACGTGTATATTAAACACGCGTATGGTATCCTTATTCAAAAGGTTCGTCCATTTCAAAATTAAATAAAAATCTTTGAAAAATATTGCAAATTAAATGCTGAAAATGATTTGCGGAGAAAAGGCTTTATTTTGTACATTTCTAATAAAAAGTATGGCAGTATACTCAAATATGTAATTCTTTATAAAAAAGTTTACCAATTTCTCAAAGTTCTGTTGTGAATGTGGAAGGGAACACAGTGTAACTATGAAGTCGGTGGTGGGCAAGGAAAAAACATATTGCCTCACCCATCAGTGGTAAGGAAAAGGATGTGACATGGCTGTTCAGTAATGCAGAAAAACGATGAGGGAGGTACACTCCTTGCTTTTATTACTTTTTGCTTAGCGGGCACTTTTTCATTAGGGAAGTTATTATTAATAAATAAGTAAACAATATATATATATATATATATATATATATATATATATATATATATATATATATATATATATATATGTGTGTGTGTGTATCAGCTGATATAAGGTTTAAAATGAATGGTGAAGTAATTGAGGAAGTACAAGAGTTTAAGTATTTGGGTCAAACTATTACCAGCTCCTTGAGTGATGACTCGGATATAAGAAAACAATCTTGAAGCATGTATGCTAAAGCGAATATGACCATAAGGAACTTTCGATTCTGTACAAGTGAAGCTAAAAACACTCTCTTTCGTACTTTCTGCAGTAATATATACGGACAGCAACTGTGGGTGAATTATAAAAAAGGTTCTGGCAGAACTCTAAATTTGCTGTACAACAGGTCTTTTAGACTCTTACATAAATTACCCCAGAAATGCTCAGCTTAGCAAATGTTTGCCACCCGCAATGTCCCGAGCTTCCCGGAGGTAACAAGACGTGCTCAACACAGTCTGATGCAAAGAATTAAAAAATCAACCAACCCGATCATCCAAGCTATCCATGAGTCCTGCCATTTATCTTCTAAGCTATGGACTTCTTGGTACGACAAGTGAGTTTTATTGAATAACAGCTATCAAATTATGCATATTTCACCGACAACGTCTATAGTGTGTGAAATTGCAAATCATTTTCTTATTTTACAGGTTTTTATTGAAGTTATGCTACAATGCCTAGAGAGTGCAAAAATTCGCCAGACAGTTTTTGTTATATTTGTTGGACATTAACGTTAAAACCGTATAAAAAGAAGTTGACTTCTCATGTGAAAAAGCTTTATGAATTATACTTCGCATGCAAAGTTGGTGATCAGGACAAGCACTGGGCGCCTCATATCTGCTGTGTGAGATGTACAAGCTCGTTATCTGCATGGTTCAAAGGCACCGGTCCTGGTCTGGGATTCGGTGTCCCAATGGTATGGAGAGAGCCGCTGGACCATTCACCTGATTGCTATTTCTGCTTAACGAACATCACAGGTTTGAATCTTTTATTTTTCTGAATATACGTAAAATTTGGTGTTTTTAGCACATTTTAGCATATCCTGTACTGCATAATGTATTACACAATTATGCTATCTCAAGTAGTCAACGATGTCTATTGTCTCACATTACAGGTTGCAACAGAAAAGGGAAAAAGGCTACAGTCTACCCAAATCTTCGTTCTGCTATGCGTCCTGTGGAACATTCTACAGATATACCCATCCCTCGTCCTCCATCTGAAATGCCTACCGATAACACAGACTCTGACAAATCGGAATGAGACGGCGAATGCTATGAAGCTCAAGTCGAGTCCAAGAAAGAACAACATCTCATCACGCAGCCTGAACTCAATGATTTGGTCCGTGATTTAATACTTACCAAGCAACAAAGTGAACTGCTGGCTTCACGTCTACAAGAATGGAATCTGCTGGCGGAAGACGTACGAATTACAGCATTCCGAAAGCGCTCCTTGAGAGAAACGCATGACAATGTTGCTTTTATTCTGGACTTTATAAAATACAATGAACATGAATGGCTTATCTGCGCAGATTTGAAGGTTGTGGCTATTCTCAATGGATTGCAAACTGGCTATACGAAATATATGTGTTTCCTATGCAAGTGGGATAGCCGATCAAGGTCTGAACACTACACACGCTCAGTATGGCCGCCGCGAGACAATTCCTCACCTGGATCTCACAATGTTATTCACGAACCACTAGTACGAAAGGAAAAGGTTATCTTGCCGCCACTTCACATAAAACTAGGGCTGACGAAACAATTTGCAAAGCCGTTGAAACAGTATAAGCCTGCCTTCAAATATCTAAAGGAAAAATTCCCCAAAATAAGTGATGCCAAGATTAAAGAAGGCATATTCGTCGGCCCTCAAATTCGCCAACTCATGCTAGACGAACACTTTGAAGCGGTGATGGATGAGGTTGATTTGGCAGCCTGGCGTGCATTCAAAAACGTGTGCAGCGGTCTATTAGGAAAGACTAAATACGACAACTATGCTGCACTTGTGGATCAACTTATCAACTCATACCAACGTCTCGGATGTAAGATGTCATTGAAAATTCATTATTTGCATTCACATCTCTCATTCTTTCCGGAAAACGCATCTGCTGTTAGCGACGAACACGGGGAGAGATTCCACCAGGATATAGCCACAATGGAGAGCCGATACAAAGGGAAGTGGAGTCCTGCTATGCTGGCCGATTTCTGCTGGAATTTAAAGCGTGACCAACCAGAAGCATCACACAAACGCCAGCATAAATACAAATAATGAGCCGAAAACAGTATAATACGAGAGTTTTATGTTAATTTTGTGCATATATGTTGAAGTATAGCAATAATTAAACTGTTCCATATGATAAAGCCTATCTGTTTATCAATATATTCTTATTTTTTGGTATGAAGATTTTAAGCAGTCATTACAAAATAACCTGACGTGATAGAAAAAAACTATTTTCAGATTTGGAATCAGCACACTCGAAATATTAAGAATGACTGAATGTTATTCCCGTTTTTTTCTGACCCGAAAATTTGTTGTACAGTGTAATTTCCAAACATAGACCAATATTCAGTACTTAGCGTGTTTTCCATGAGCATGGATGATGGTTTCACATCTGAAAAGCATCGAATCAACCAGAACCTGTATCCCTTCTACAGGAATTGCTCGCTATTTCGAATGGACAAGACGTCAGTGGTCCTATATCACTTCTGATGCATCATTTCTTAATTGTTTCTACAAATGTTCACCAGAGTTTAGATCAACACTTCGTAATGAAAACTTCAAGTCTTGCACCTACCAATCTGCTCGTGCTCCGAGTGAGCCTTGTGGAATATTGCGCACAGAGAAATATTTTTGGGTCTATTTCCTTGTGGCTCTACAAAGATTAGTTAAATTACTATGCTCCAAGTCATTTACCCTAAATTTATGGGAAAATATCACAAAATGATTAGTCGATCGACTACCTTTATTCATAATAAAATTACCCATAATTCTTTTCGCGTTGAACTAGTCAGTATATTAGTTAAATAGTTATAGCTATATGAAACTAGTCAACTAAACAACATCATAAACCGATGAAGAAAATCATTTAATTTTTTAACAATATCTGCCGAGAGCATTTGACTAGTAATGAAAAACAGTGTTTCTGACTACCCCCACATATTTTACACCCGTAATCTGACTATTGGTATCAATATAGTAATAGTTCATTGACTAGTAACTAAGATTTACTGACAATGCAATGCAATGCACCTGACTATCCTTACGTATTTCGCAAAAGTAATTTGACTGTATATAAAAAGGGTACAAATATTCTAGTTACCTATTATAAAAATAAATAGTACAAATGTAACCGAATAACAATTGAGGCGCTCCCTGCAAGAAGGGCGTGTGTGCCAATATGGCGGTTTTGAGTTACGCCCTTCTTGCAGGACCGCCTCAATTTAATGTGCTAATTGAAAGTAATTTGTCAGTTATTTTGTTTGATATAACAATTCTCGCATTTCTTCTAAAAGTTTTCATATGAGTTTACAACTTTGACGGTTTTTGTATACATTAAAATAATTTGTTGAGTCTAGCTAAAGAGGGTAAATTATTCATTAGTTAATGAGTATCACTGTGTAAATATAGTGTACCACACTTATGCCATAAAACTATTACGGCACTTATCTTGGACAAATGGCACGTTTCTACTTTTATGTTTCCCAGTTAAATTAGATTCTGTTTATGGTCTACACTCTATATACTAGAGTTAGCCTGAATAAAAAAAATAGTTACTCTAACTATCAATGATTCGTTGATAACGAATCAATGATTCGTTTCGTTTATCAAAATTAATCTATCTACAAATTAACCACAAAATGAAACTAGTCAACTGATTTAAATTAAAAGGAGCAATTAGTCATTTAACATGTTGCAAGAAAATTAAACGAGTCAATTTATGTTGCATCGCCAAGTGAGGGGTTCGTCCCAATCCTTCAGGTTCACTGAGTAGTTACAATTCTTTTAAATCAAATAACTCAAAAGATCAGCTTTAAAAGTGGATGCGTCTGTTGATCTGGTTAACATAGTCTTGTGACTTAAATTATTTTTCATTGTAGTATGGTGCGGCCGATATCTTGGTGGAAAATGAATGGCCTTGTCACTTGATCAAGAGATAAAACAATCTAGGACACTAAAAATCTTCCAAAGAAAACTGAAAGACAAATTCAGCAACTCATATAAGCCGTAACTCTACATCCCCTGTCTTATTTCAATAACAAAATTAAAATACTTTTCTTTCTACTAGGGGCACTCAATATATTTTGCCCCAACCTTTTTTCTTAGCTAAATAATAGGCCATGGGGCTGAAATGTCTTTGTGGCTGTAAGTTTGAACTTTCTGCGCTTCACATAACCAGATTTTTTCAGTTTGAACCTCCCCTCCTTGTATAAAACCGCTTTTAAACGCCCTTGGATAAAACCGATGGTTAACGCAGTTTCGAAAATGGCGTCCGACAGTGATGTGCGTCGTAAACAGAGAGCTGTTATCGAGTTCTTAACCGCAGAGAAGGAAACAGTTGGAAATATTTACAAATGTCTACAATACGGTTACGGAGATGCTGTTGTTGATCGCTGTCTAAACGTGGGATATCATCGGAGAAATGGAGAACCAGCCTCGATGATGAGTCACACAGCGGTCGCTCGGCATTGGCTGTGACATCTCACACTGTGCAACGTGCTAACAGCATCATTCGATCAAATCGGCGCGTCACATACAAGGAGCTATCACTGGAGCTAAGAATTAGTAAAGCAAATGTGAATACGATAATTCAGCAACTGGGATACTCAAAAGTGTGTTCACGGTTTGTTCCTCGCGAACTGACTGAAGATCACAAAGCCCAAAGAAAAGAAATTGCTTCTGAGTCGTTGGTTCGATACGAGACAGAAGGGGATGACTTCCTTTCACGAAATGTGACTGGGGATGAGACTTGGGTATACCATTTTGAACCTGAAACAAAACGCCAATCCATCAATCCATGGAGTGGCATCCCGCATATTCCTCACGCAAGAAAAAGTTCAAAATGGCGTCATCTGCAGGAAAGGTTATGGCCAACATCTTCTGGGACAAAAAAGGGGTGATTCTGGTGGACATTATGATGAAATGACAAACAATCAACTCAGAGGCATATATCGCTACCCTACAGAGGCTCCAGAGACGTATAAAGCGAGTTCGACCAGAGAGAAAACTGGAAGACGTTCTTCTTTTGCACGATAACGCAAGACCACACAACAGTTTGCAAACAAGAGAGGCCACCACAAAAATGCGCTTGACTGTGTTACCCCACCCTCCATACAGCCCGGATCTGGCATCTTCAGACTTCCATTTGTTTGGGCCAATAAAGGATGCTATTCGTGGAAGAAAGTTTCAGAGTGACGATGTTGAGGAGGTTAAGAGGTGGCTCCAGCGGGACCCAGCGGACTTTTATCAGCAAGGAATAAAGGCCCTTGTTTCGAGGTGGAGGAAAGCCGTAGAAAAGGAGGGAGGCTGTGTGGAAAAATAAAAACTTGTGAAAGAGGTATGTAACTATTTGTGTACAAAATTTTTTGGAACTTACAAAGAAACTTGGAAAGAAAAAAAAAGGTGGGGCAAAATATATTGAGTGGCCCTCGTAGATTTATTTCCATATTTCTATATACAGTGCCCGCGAAAAGTATCCGATCACTCAAGAAAATACAATATTTTCCCTTGATATTCAGAGACACATAATTCACTTTCTATTTGTTCTAGCGACATCTGGTAACTTTGAGGTTGCTCGCTGATATGAGAGCTATCCAACGCATTCTCAAATTAGTGTTCTGGTAGCTTTCGTTGCGGGTGGCTGTGTCTCAAATTTGTCAGATTTCACTGTTTGTGTAAATTTATTGTATTTTGTTGTTTTTTACAGAAGTGGTGTAAATAAAATTTATATATAATGTGCTAAAAAACAACTTAAGAGTGATTGTCGAGGTGCTATTGTTGCTTTGCATACATGTGGGAAATCACAGAGACAGATAGCTAAGGAATTAAACATATCCCAAAGTACCGTTAATTTATGGGTTTTCACGGGCTAAGAACAATGCGGCCTAACCACGCCAGTCCCTAAAAAACGATCTGGCAGACCGAGAAAAACAAATTCACGAACAGACAAACTTATGAAACGTTTAGTATTGAAAAACCCAACAATAACTGCGAAAGAAATAAAATTTAATATGAATAATTTGTTATCTGTGTTCTGAACGAACTATCCAGGAGCGGCTCCAAAAAGAACTCGGATTACCATCTCGCCATGCTGCTAAGAAACCGTTCATTAATGAAAAAATGCGTAAAAAACGTGTCGCATTTTGTAAAAAATAATTCATTGGACTGTGATGACTGGAAGAAGGTTTTATTTAGTGATGAGTCGACATTTTTGACATTCAGAAGTTGTCCAAAAAAGGTTCGCCGGCCCATTGGCTCAAATAGGGACCCTAAATACACCCTAAAGACAATGAAACACCCTCCAAGTGTGATGGTTTGGGGTTGTTTCGGTTACTATGGGCGTGGAAACCTATATTTCTTCCGAAGAACACAACTATGAATGGTGCACGGTATTTAGCAATGCACAGGATAAACTTCCAATGGCATGGCAATCCAAAGGACAAAAACATACATGCATGATAGTGCACCATGTCACAGGGCCAAAATAGTGACAAAATGGATTACTGACAATAAATTTGATATTTGGATTGGCCTGGTAATAGTCCAGATCTCAATCCGATAGAAAATATGTGGCTAATAATAAAAAATAAGGTTGAATGCCACGACACTGGCTCAGTCGAAAAATTACAAGAAGCCATCAAAAAGGTATGGTGCAAGGAAATATCAGTGGAAGTTTGTCAAAACTTGATTAAATCCATGTCAAAACGTCTAGAACAAGTCATCCAAACCAAAGGACAGATGACAAAATACTAATATAAGGTTAGTATACATTTAAACATTGTTTTTTATGTAAAAAATACAAATTTCCAGGGTGATCGGATACTTTTCGCGGGCACTGTAGCTAAACAAAAATAATAACCAGTAAAGCAAAACAAAATATGAGCAAGGTCAAGGTATCTAAGGTTGTTAAGATACTCAATAAGCAAAGGTATTTTAATATTTCGACATTTTAATTATATCATATTTAATTATATTTCAGCGTCTAATATCCAAATAAATACGAAGAATAATCGTAACTGAATACCTGTATGTAATTATTTGTACTCATGTGAATGTGTAATCTTAGCTGAATATCCTAACTGTATGTGTGAGCTAATGAATGAATCAGTAACACAAGGTATACCTCCAAGGTATACTGCCAAGGTATGCCCCATATTTAAGTCGAGAAACCCAAACTCCATCCAATTATCACCTCATTTCCGTATTGCCAACTTTAAGTAAAGTATTTGAAAAAATCGTGTACAATAAACTTACTAAATTCCTAATAAAATAAGATATTTTAATTTAAACACAATTTGGGTTTAAAGGTGGACATACAACGGAAGATTCCATAAACATGCTATTAGAAAATGTGCATCAAAACTTAAACAGCAAAAAACACACTGCCTTCATCTACCTCGACTTGTCAAAAGCATTTGATACACTTTCGCATAAAATCATACTGAGTAAATTTCACATATATGGAATAAAAGGAAATATCCTCGATTGGTTTAAATCATATCTGTCAAATCATTATCAGATTAAAAGACAATTTATCCGACAAGGCGATGCTATCTAGTGGAATCCCAAAAGGATCTATGCTTAGCCGATAACTATTTCTAATTCACGTCAACGATTTTCATCTCTCTACCACTTTAAATTGCGTACAATACGCAGATGATACCACACTTACTTCTTCCCATCAAAACGCAGACTTCCTGATAAATGAAACGAACAGGCAATTAGAAAATGTGTATAAATGGATTTGTGCTTATAAACTTTTACTGAACCTGAAAAAATCATTTTATATGATTATTACCACAGAACACGTCAATACAAACTGTCAAATAAAAATTGGGCATCTACTGTCATCGGTATGTGAGATCAAAACTCTAACCATTTCTCTATTCCAAAGAACAAAAATTCTGCAATCAATAAAGAATAGGTCGTTTTCTTGTTTTGGGTCAACTGAAGCACTCGCAAACGAAGTTTCTCCATAAAAGTCTATTGCAAAGAAATGCAATAAATGTTTTTCAACAAGTGTTGATTCCATCAATGCTGAAACTCTCTCTCTCTCTCTCTCTCTCTCTCTCCTCTCTCTCTCTCTCTCTCTCTCTCTGTATATACTGTATATATCCTTTTACTATCCAACATTTAAAACCTTATTTTATTTTAGCTAAACATCCAAGCTCTTACCACCCCGTAGCTGAAGAACTGCTTTTGTCATCTACATGTTACTTCCGAGAGTTCTTTTCAGTATAGTTCCACTTTCCCTCATTGCTTCTGTCTTTATCTTGACTGCGTTCGATGACCGAGAAATTCTTTCAAAATGCTCTTTCAGGTTTTTCTTTATTAATCCAGTTGCTCCATGGGTGACAGGTACTATGTCAATGTTTTCCAGTCTCCAAGTTCTTTTCAGGCTCTTTTTAAGGTGTTGATATTTAGTGACCTTTTCTCTTTCCACTCTATTAACGCCAAAGTCATTAGGAACACTGCCGCAGTGTTTCGCACATTTAAAACATTTTCCTCCAGATTGAAATATAAATGTTGCTGAAGGCTTTCCGCACTTCAGTTTGATGTAATAGAATTTCCTTTTAAGGATAGTTTAATTACAAATAATATATGCGAGGATGAGGATATGCTGTAAATATGAAGGATTTAAACAAAGCGTAAAATACAGAATGAATTTTCTATGCGAGAGAGAACTCTATAAAAATAAACAGATTTACAAATTTAAAACGTTAACGTGAGAGATGCCAAATATATTAAACAAATTCAAACACATAAAAACTACTGAATTCATTAAATATTTAGATATATGTCATCCATACATTATGTATATGTGCGGACAGACGTATATATTGGTATACAGAAAGAATTTGTATATATGTGTGTTTGTGTGTGTGTGTGTGTGTGTGTGTATGTATGTATGTATGTATATATATGTGTGTGTGTGTGTGTGTGTGTGTGTGTGCATGTCAGAGCTGGGCACTTCCGCAAACACTTCCGCAAACCGCAAATTCCGCAATTGCGGAAGTATGTTTTTCGTTTGCGGATTTGCGTTTGCGGCAAAGTCATCGCAAATTAGTGAATTTGCGTTGCGGAACTAAGACCAAACGCAAATCTTTCCGCAAATTTCCCACGTGACCTCTGACAACTTCCAACGTCTTGTGTTCATGAAGGGGAACATGGACTTATTAAAACTGGATTTGGCTCAGTTACTGGAGGAGGACGACTGAACTTGTTGACAAAGCCAGAGGCGTACACTTGTAGAGGCTAGAGGGGTTGAGTTGTACAGTGAGTTCAAGTTGTGTACAGTCCCAGTGTTAACTTAATTTAACTTGTGTAATGTAATGTGTGTACAGTTACTACAGTTACAGTACAGTCTTCTCTAACGTGTCTAAGTCTCAAAATTTATGAAATTCAAATGATTAAATTTATTATTTAATTTATTTACTATTTACTCGCAGGAGGTGTTTTTGTTCAATATAATATATCAATATATGTAGTATTTTTATTTCTTCTACAATAGTGATTTATTGTAATAAATTATTTGGCCTTGTTTTTAATAAAAACAAGGCTAAAACATTAAACATTAAAAAGATATAAAAACTTTTTATACCTCTTTAATGTTTTGGATACGTTTTATAGTTAAAATTGCGATTGCGGAATTTGCGGTTTGCGGAAGTGTTTGCGGAAGTGCCCAGCACTGTAAAAATTGGAAATATGGTTTGCGTTTGCGGATTTGCGTTTGCGGCACCAAAAATGGCAAGCAGTTTGCGGATTTGCGGTTGCGGAAGGTAAGGTTTGAGTTTGCGGATTTGCGATTGCGGAAGTGATTTTGAGTTTGCGGTGCCCAGCTCTGGTGCATGTATATGTATGTGTGTGCATGTATATATATATATATATATATATATATATATATATATATATATATATATATATATATATATATATATGTGTGTGTGTGTGTGTGAGTATACAAGAGGATATATAAAGGGATACATACAAAATAAAAATGGGTTCCATATAGGAGTATAAATAAAAATGAAATAAATAAAAAAAACTAAATTGATACAGTACGACAATACAAACGTTTAAGAAATAGCAGTCCTTAGTCGGATTATAAAAAAAGATATAGGGTGATTCCCTCGCTGGTAGTCCTAAAGTATTGTATTAGCGATACTCTGGGGCTACCAGCGAATGAATCACCCTGTAGTTTCAGACAGAAAACATCCTTAGTCGGATTAATATAAAAGAAGATAGGTTCAGACAGAAAACATAGAGTAATTGAGAAATGGGCAATGAGGGGGCAATTAAAAATAGATATAGGCGAACATATAGGATGTACATTAAAATACAGTTTTGGGCAAATAAAATATGTATATAATGAGATACGGAAATGCGAGCGCGAAGGGAAATGCGAGCGTAGAAGAACGTGAAATGTAGTTGGTTGTTAAAAAATAAAATGATAAAGTTTTGGAAAAAAGACAAATAGTAAAAAATTACAGCAATCAAAAGAAAATTAAAATTAAACTTTTAGGATCAAACTTGAGTTAGGAAAACAAGTGCATTCTAACTGAAATTAATAATAAAAAGAATGATGACGGTAATAATAGTAATAATGATAATAATAGCAATAATAATAATAATAATAATAATAAAAATAATAATAATAATAATAATAATAATAATGGTGAAAAAACTCAATAAAACTTGCAGTAATAAGGAGAGTAAAACTAAATTATATTTATAAAGAGGTAAACTAGAGAAATATTGAAATCGTAACTACAAAACAGAGAAAAAAGTTATTAAAGATTTTCAGACTTTTATTCTGGTTTTGCTTCTTTAAATTTTATTCCGTTTCAATTTACAAATACACTTTATTTCAAATATAGAAAACTATTATTCTAAAATAAAAACAGGCTCGTATACGGAAGGTTTGCGATCGCATATCAAATGCTCGTGGTTCTTTTGGTCCAGTTTGTGTAGAGCGAGCCTGAGGTGGTATGAATGCAACTGTGGTTGATACGGGTACATTTGTGCTGCTATAGGGAGGAAACGCAAACTTGCGGCGCATCTTGTTCATGAAGAATCATGCACCAGGAATGATAATAACTGGAGGTGTCTTCGACGCAAACTAACGAAAATTGCAATCAATACGAATATGGATTTCAATGTTCTTTGAACTAAGCTAACACGAAGCATCGTTGCTTTCATTGATGGTGAACCACGTACGGAAGCCTCGTCAGTACACTGACCCCCTATTTGGTAGGCAAATACGAGCTGTTCGTATCCTGAAATGGACGTATGGGCAGATTGATGCTCTATGTCGAACTTTTCATTCTTCAATTTACGCTATGAATGCATCGATTAAAGAGTCCTTTTAAATGAATGTCTTTTCAAACTGGAACGAATTGTATTGAGAAGTTTGTATTTTTGTTTATATTTTGCGAAATTCTAAAAATAGTTCCAAAATGAGAAGCGAAATAATTTGTAAAAATTCTGTCCCCTTTACGAGAAAAACATTCACATTATTGTGAATTGTATACCACGGGTCGACAAGACAGTTTATCCATATTCAATCTAACTTAACTTACCTTAACTTAACACTATAATATATATATATATATATATCTTGATGTAAACTAGATGGCCTTACTTCTACCCATCTCAATTGGGCCTTCGCGGGCGGTTGAATGACGGGAAAATATGGATAAGCTAACTAACCATTGTTTTAAAAGACGTTCATTGGATGCTTGATATTGTTTCAGTTTACGAGCATAATTATTATTTCAATTTCAAAGCTACTCCTTAATTTAACAAAACGTTATCATACTATTCCAATTTAATTAAAACAAAAATCTCTTTATGACCATGAAACTCAACGTAATTTCCTTGAATTCGGTAGCAACAGATGGTTCCGTTAATATAAGGGAAATAGTTAGTTTGCAAAACGCATTTCGATTCGACTTTGAAAATGAAACCAAAGCTAAGCAATATACAGTAGTGTATTCTCATTAGTGTATTAAACAAAAAAGTACACACATACACAGGAAACAACATGCAGTACACACATCTGACAGAACACGTGGAAATTTGATGAATTACTATGAGTTTGGAAGTGAACTGTTATAGATTAAAAAAGGAATAAATCATTCACACTGTATTTTAGAAAAAACATGCATATATATATATAATATATATATATATATATATATATATATATATATATATTATACATATATATATATATATATATATATATATATATATATATGAAAATTATTTCACGAAAGTAACACGTGAAAAATATTTATGATGAATAAAACCACGAAGGAAAGGAAACACAAAAAGGTGCTCAAGCGCTTTCGTCTAATGACATCCTCAGGAACACTGAAGTACATAAAAGGTTACGGCCTATATATAGGTTACAGAAAGAAAAAAAAAAAGTTAATAAATAACATACATACACACAAACATATATATATATATATATATATATATATATATATATATATATATATATATATATATATATATATATATATATATACATACATATCTACACACATACATATAATATATATATATATATATATATATATATATATATATATATATATATATATATATATATATATATATGCAATAAACGGAGAAGTAAAAATAAAAATTAAAAATTAAAGATTAGAGGATTAACCAAGAGGCATACAGATTTGTAAGGAAAACTATCGATTTTTAGCACAAGATCAAATGAATTAAAAATACAAATTTATACTGGAAATCTACCCGGGTTTTAACACTTTGCCTTTTAGAGTCAAGTTTCGATATATATAAAAATAAAATGAAGATTAAAAGTTAATAAAGTAGCGTACAAGTTTACCAAAGATTTAGCGTCCTACCCTTTTTATCTAAATTTGTTTTGAAGGAATTCAAAACAACAGGATCGAGTTAAATGATCAAGTCCCCTCCATTAAGTTTACTTTAGAAGTGGAACAAGACAATTCAATCCCATTTTTGGATGTGCGGGTACATAGGGAAAGCCCAGGTTTTAAGTTTAGTATCTATCGGAAAACAACAAACAATTTGTCCTAGGTACACTTTTACTCGGGACATGACACCCCCACTAAGAAGGCCATTTTTTCATCAATGTTTCTCCGCGCCCTTAGGATCGCCAGTCCGGAATACATCGATGCCGAATTGGAAAAAATCAACGGTATTGGAAGTGATCTGTGTTACCCATCTGCGTTTATGGAATCTTGTCTCAACAAGGCAAAACGAACTTTCTATCGTGTCAATAATAACACTCGTACTTTGTCAAAAAATATTTTAGTACTTCCATTTTTCCCGGGCTTTTTAGGCATAGCTAATGTACTTAAACTTTTGGATATTAATGTAGTATTTTCATATAACAATATTGTGAAAAATATCATAGTAAAAAATAGCCCTACCAATAATTCAGGCATTATCTATAAAATTGGGTGTAAACAATGTGATTCCTTTTACATAGGTCAGACGGGAAAGGATTTGCACACACGTATAAAACAGCATCAATATTCCGTTAGAACAGGACAGTTGTCCAGTGCTCTTTTTGTCCATTTGTCAGAGTTATCCCACTGTATTGATTGGAATAATGCTTCAGTTTTATTTCATTCTAGTAACATTGCCAATAGAAATATTCTTGAGTCTGCCATTATCCAACTTTCAAATAACTTCAACATAAGCAAAGGTCTTTTTCAACTCGATCCTGTTGTTTTGAATTCCTTCAAAACAAATTTAGATAAAAAGGGTAGGATGCTAAATCTTTGGTAAACTTGTACGCTACTTTATTAACTTTTAATCTTCATTTTATTTTTATATATATCGAAACTTGACTCTAAAAGGAAAGTGTTAAAACACGGGTAGATTTCCAGTATAAATTTGTATTTTTAATTCATTTGATCTTGTGCTAAAAATCGATATTTTTCCTTACAAATCTGTATGCCTCTTGGTTAATCCTCTAATCTTTAATTTTTAATTTTTATTTTTACTTCTCCGTTTATTGCATATATATATATATATATATATATATATTATATATATATATTATATGTATGTGTGTAGATATGTATGTATATATAATAATATATATATATATATATATATATATATATATATATATATGTTTGTGTGTATGTATGTTATTTATTACATTTTTTTTTTCTTTCTGTAACCTATATATAGGCCGTAACCTTTTATGTACTTCAGTGTTCCTGAGGATGTCATTAGACGAAAGCGCTTGAGCACCTTTTTGTGTTTCCTTTCCTTCGTGGTTTTATTCATCATATATATATATATATATATGGGATAATTTCACAAACACGTGAAATGAATGAATTTTTCTTTTTGCTTGTGGGTTTGCATCATATATATATATATATATATATATATATATATATATATATATATTGGGTGATTTTTTTTAAACATCTGACACTAAAAGGTTTGTATTTTTTTTATTAACCGAAATAAAAGCATGATATTTTTACTCAGTGGCGACTGGCGTATAGGAGCGATGGAGCGGTCGCTCCCCCTTGCTTGAAACGATAAATATTAATTTAACAGATAAAAAATATATTAATTTTAAGATGTTAAAATAAATATTCTTAAAATATATTTTAAAAATTCATGTGGCATATCATGATTCATGAAGCATTTTGAGTAAGCCTTCATACAGTACATAATATTCTAAACTTATAGCATAGTTTCAAACAGCGTACCGCTGTTTGAATACAAAATAATATTGCACCGACTGGAGCGATAGATTTTTCGCTCAAGTAAATATAAATTATATTTTACTGTTGTAATGAAAATATAAGTACAATCGCGAATTTTTTTTATAATAACAACTTTATTTTTACTAATAGTTACTTCAGTAATAATGATATAAGCCATTTATATGTATTTTATTGAAATTATTACTTATTTGTAATTAACTAGAATTGTACGTCTGGCATAGCCGCATATGTTAATACAAGTACTCTTGTGAGCGGCAGTTGAATTCGCGCTAGCCTATTGTGAGTCCGTGTTGTCGTACAGTGGTACATTATTATAGTCAAATAGTCTTGTGAGCGGCAGTTGGATTCGTTCTAGCCTATTGTGAGTCTATTGTGAGTGATAATTGTGAACTTATGTGTGCATTAAATGTGTTTAAATATCTAAGTTATTTGGAGTGTTATAATTTACGAATTATTAATTAACCCTCAAAATGAATAGTGTGTCAAGCTTGTTAAATGAAAAGTTTTCCAGATATACACTTGAAGACAAATTAAAAATAAAACAACTCGGAAGGCCTATTCCAAATTTAAACATAATTCAGTCAGCCATTAAGAATAATAAGCCATACAATCAAAAATTTAACAGTGACTTATATAAAAGATACAAATGGCTGTGTGGATGCCCAGAAAAAAGTGTATTATTTTGTTTTCCGTGTTTACTATTTGGAGGTGATAATTCTTGGACCAATATTGGAGTGACTGATTTAGCTCATCTATCGGTCAAAATAGGAAAACATGAAGCATCAGCTAGTCACATAAACAATGACGCGAATTTAGCGGTTCTAGGTAAAGTAAATATAAAAAAATCTTGATTCTGCTTATAAGAAAACGATTGAACGTCACAATGAACAAGTTAATAAAAATAGATACATTTTAAAAAGAATTATCAAAGCTATTAAATTTTGTGCTAATTTTGAACTCCCCTTAAGGGGTCATGATGAAAATTCTGATTCTATCAACCCTGGAGTTTTTAAAGGATTAATAGAATATTCTGCTGAATTGGATCCAACTTTAAGAGATCACTTGGAAAAGACTACGGTATTTAAAGGAACTTCAATGACTATACAGAATGAATTGCTTTCTAGTTCATTGGAAATATGCAGGATGCAGATATTAAAAGAGATTTCGCAAACAATTTTGTAGGCATTATTGCAGACGAAACCTCATATATAACCAATGAGTTTCAATTAGCTATCGTTTTACGCTACGAATGTGATGGCAATGTGAAAGAAAGATTTTGGGGACTTTTTAATCCAGCTTCTCACAGCGCAGAATCCATAGCTAGTGTTATTTCTGAGCAATTAAAATCCATTTTACCGCATTGTTCAGAAAAATTGATTGCTCAAAGTTATGATGGTGCTGCAGTTATGAGCGGACACATTGGTGGTGTAAATGTTATTATAAAAAATCTGTACCCAAACGCACATTACGTACACTGTTATGCTCATCAAATGAATTTAATAATGACGCAGTCAGTATCTCGAATTTCACAAGTAGGAGGGTTCTTTAGGAATATATCATTAATTCCAACCTTTTTTTCACATTCTCTTCAGAGATGCTCAGTATTAGATGAAATTATCGGAAAACGATTGCCAAAAACTGTTAAAACAAGATGGAATTTTAACATCAGAACAGTAAACAAGGTTTTTGAACACAGAGATTCACTGCTTGAATTCCTAGAAAAAATTCGAAATGAAACTCAACAACCTGCAACACGAGATCAAGCAGGAAATTTGCAACGACTAATGACTGATCCTATATTTGTATTTTGGCTCACTGTATTTCGCCACATAATGCCTCATGTGGACTGTTTTTATAATAAAATCCAAACAAGAAACACTGATGTAATTCTCATAAAACAAATGTGAGTGAACTACAATTAGAAATAGAGAAAATTAGAAATAAAATGAGCACGATAATCGAAGAAATTGCCGAAACGTCTGATGTGTGTGAGTTAAAGAGAACAAGATCATTAAATGATTCCCATTATTACGTGAGTAATAAAGCTTCTGCGTTTGAAGTGTGTGACATAATAATTTCTCAGTGCAAGGACAGGTTTTCCTTTACTGGTCATTTAGTAGCAGCACAACTTTTCGAGCGTGAACACTATCAACTTTATAGAACTTCATTTCCCACAGATGCTTTTAGAAAAACTATAACTGTCTATCCCATTTTTAATAACTCAAGACTTAAATCAGAACTAGAAGTTGTATATTGCAGAGAAGATTTTAGTGCCCATAAAGGAGCTCTCGATTCTCTTAAGTACATCATTGAAAATGGAATGGAAGAAACATTTACAGAAACGCTAAAGTTGCTTAGAATTTTAGTAACTACTCCAATGGCATCTGTAGAAGCCGAACGATGCTTTTCTAGATTAAAAAGAATAAAAACAGCTATTCGGGATACCATGGGTCAAGGTAGATTGAACGCACTCATTATGCTAGCAACTGAAAGAGATATTTCACATAATGGATCTTTTGAAAATGATGTGATAGACTTGTTTGCAAGCCAGAAAACGAGGAGAATGGATTTCGTCTATATAGCATAATTTACAAGAAAATCATAACGTGAGTAAATTTATTCAACAATTATTTTTATATTTTATTAAAATATTTTTTTTAATACAAATTTATGGCTTCTTTTGACATATAAGTATCGTACGGAAGCACCATGTGATTGTTTATGTACTAGAATTCTAAAAATTATAAATTTTATGAAATCGCACCCCCATACATTTATACCACGAGTCGCCACTGTTTTTACTGTACTCTTTCTACACACGGGGAATTAGTCCTCTAGTGCAAAACATGCTCTGTGTTATGTCTTCCCAGCTCATTAACTCTTTGCACACGAACAACAAAATTTTGCAGTACTCTGGAAAGCGTATCTGTTGAAGTCTGAGAAATTTCTCGTTCAGTTGATGCTTTAAATTCTTCTATTGTGTGTGGATTCTGCTTAAACACTATGTTTTAAATAACCCCACAGATAAAACTCACGGGGGTCTAGATCCTGTGATGTTGGTGGCCATGGTATTCCTTTATCATAAACCGCAGGAAATCATTTGGACAGAATTCTTCCGTTGAAAATAACGTGTAAGAAGTGAAGCACATCAATACTACTAGTGTTAGGTGTGGCTTAGGCTATGCGACGCCTAATGTTAAATGAATGTAATATCGTTCGTGCACAAATAGTTAATGAGCTGAGAAGGACATCACATAGAGTATGTTTTGCATTAGGGAACTAATTTATCATGCGTAAAGAAGGTAGAGTAAATATTTTATGCTTTTATTTCAGTTAATTAAAAAAAATACGAACCTTTTAAAGTGTGACGCGTTTAAAAAATATCACTCGATATGTATTGTTGTTTTCAAGTACAAATGTTAAAAATATTTCCGCATATAGCGAGTGGTTCGTTAAAAGCGAAAACTAAAAGATAAATGAGTAAAAAAAATTTCACAAGAGAAAAAAATGTTTGAAAATTCTGAATTAATGTCATTATGACAACAATGATAAGGACATTTTTTCTCGTCCGTTTCGACGTAATTTTGAGCTTTTTAAAGAGATACACGAAATAAATTAATGTAAAGAAATAGCCATTTACCTTCTAAAATTCGAGTAATTTCAAAAGCGAAACTACAAAGGAAAAGCTGATTTCGTAATGAGGAACTTAAAAAGACTTTTTAAAATGGCGTAAATTGAAGAACGTTAATCGTATACGCGAAAAAGTAGGTCGTTATTCAAATTGCTCATTATATTCGTGCATCAAATTTGAAAACCGCAAAATCGGCAGCGTTTTAAAGATAAGCTAAATTGTATTTCAAAAGAGTTTCGTAATGCGGTTATACTTGGTTTTTTCCTCTGATTTAAACGTAATTATAAACGCTGCGCGGCATTTAGAATCCTTCAAGAGGAATAAGAGAACTTAATTTTTATTACGTAAGACATTAAATACACGCAAAATTCTAAAAAAAAGTTGGCAACAGTATTTTTTAAGAAATGGTCATTCTCGTGCGTGGAATGGGAACGTTCTATTAGAACGTTCTAAAATGGCGTTTAGAATGTTTTATTTCGTACTTTCTGTTGTTCCGTATACGATTACGAACAGTTTTAATAGTAGGGTTTATATATGCGGTCTCGTAAATAGAAAACAGCTTCTTTTATTATAAGAAAAAATAACAAAAGAATGAAATCTACTTTATTTTATCAGTCTTTTCAAAGAATTTATTTTGAATACTCCCTCACCCTTTAAATTCGTGAGGGCCCCCCGTCCAAGGTTGAATAAACTCGTTTGACGATAGCGTGAACAAATCAGTAAGATGCGCTCTAGAAATTAAAGGATAATTTCTGCATTTATATTGTCTATTCTTATTCACCAATTAATTAATTAATATTAAAAATGTCTCACTCACGCTAACCCATTAGGGCCCATTGATATTCTATTCATTCAAAATGGATCGATTTGAGAATCTTTTAGATTGCGTCATATCAATGACTCATACCGAAGATCGCGTGAATACGAGAAAAAGTGATGAAATAATTATTTCCCTTATTTTATCATTAGAAAAGATCTGAAGAGAGAGAAGTCTAAATATCAAGTAATAGAAAATATTTTTAGCATTCTCAACGCAGGAGATATTCTACACCACATAGAGGAGGGGGCGACAAGCTTGACCTTTGTGAAATGAGGAATCTTCGCACGGAACATTTGTAAGGTTGAAAGGGAAAGGACTCGTACCAAAATCTAACTATACCATACCTAGTTAGTTAAATCAAGTTAAATAGCTGATAAGCTATTTAAAGAAAATGGAAAACTTCAGTAAAAATTTAAAATGATGAATGATGAATATTAATGACCAACTGAAATATCCAATATGTTTTATATATATTATATACACATTATTCACAGCATCATTATTTCTGAAAAATAGATAAGGGTTTCCCGAACACCCTGTTTATACAACTTAATAACCCTAGACTAACTTAGACAATTATTATTATTACCATAAGTGAATTAGAAGTTTCAGGAAATAAACTTAGGCCTACATCAGGTATTGCATCTGTTTTTAATTTTAAACTTAGTGAACCGCAGTACAATTTATTAAAAAAATGGAGTCTACAAAACTAATAACTTTTGGGAATCTGATCAATTGATTTATATGAAAAATCCATCCTTCCATATTTAATTAATGACAAATGTGAACGAGTTACGTCGCGCGGAAAGTAATGAAATTCAATTTTGTCCTCGTCGTTCAATAGAATTACACCCGTAATGAGTACAGTATCCAACCATTTCTGGTCTCAAATGTAAGTTTATTTTTAATTTTGGTATTTTTAATCGTTCAAAATTTATGTGAAATATAATATTTTCATAATGAAAAATTTAGTAAGAGCAAACACAAAACACACCAAACTCACTTTAGTATTTATTTTAGTATTCATGCAAATTAATGAAACGGAAAATATTTTTTCAGTCAGATACCGCTGCAAAATACTACCGTAGTATGGACTTATGGAAATACTATATTTTAGATAAATATAGTTAGCTTATATATATATATATATATATATATATATATATATATATATATATATATGTGATCAGTCTTTCCTTATGAACAGACGTGTTTTATCGAGTGTCCAGTGTTATCAATTGAATAAGTGGTTTTCGTTGAGGTGTCTTTAAAAAAAAAAATAGTGTTTGGTGCATTCTTAACTAAATTACTTCGTGTTACTAATCATTCATTAACGAACATATTTCATCTATTGACTTTATTCAGTACTATATTATTTGATCAAACTAAGGATAGTGCACGTGGCTTGCCTTGTTTGTTTTTCAAATCTAAGAGAAAACGAGGAGTCATAAGGTTCATTTTCCCTTCCTTAGGGAGGTCAGGTAGAGTGTGGTCACACACCGTAGGAAAAAAAGAAAAAAGTCGGTTGAATCGCGGACAGATAAGTACTACTAATACTCTTTCTTTTAAAGATCTTTTCGTCGGTAGCTTAATTATATATTCATTTAGTATAAATTTGTGTTACAAGAATGTGTTTCTGCATTTCAGGAACATTTTTGCGGGTTTGCTCAGGTGACGGCGCAATAAGCACGCGGTAGAGCTACGTTGCAATTTATTAATTTCCAAACGCTCGTTTTTTTGTTTTTTAACTAATTAAGAGCATGGCCCCCCCCGTCAAGTACTTGCAGTCGCTGTGAAGGGAAATTTGCCGCTTACGCGTTTACAATGCCTAATAATAATGAACAGTTAGTTTGCAGGTGGTGCTCAAGCATGGAAGTGCTGAGGAACGAGTTAGAACGTGAGAGGGAGGCCAGAGTTAGGCTTGAAGAAAGCGTGATGGTCCTGACGGCAAAATTAGAATCCATTGAGACTCCAGGTACGACCCCTCCTGCCTCAGTTTCTACTAATAATATAAATAGTACTAATAGCCCTCTCTCTTCCACTAGTTCCCAACCCTTCGTTCGAGTGCGTAATGGAGCCCATTGAGAAAACCTAAGACTTGTCTACCAGTAATAACAAACAAAAAGTTTTCTGTTTCAGGTTTCGAAGATGCTGATGAACCGGAAATACGACTCGTTGGCGATTCCATTGTTCGAGGGCAGCTCGAGGAATTCTGTGGGAGAAACCCTCGTCGTAGGCGCCGTTACTGCTACCCTGGTGCAAGGGTGGAGGATATAACTAATAGTGTTGACCATTTTACAGACGGTACCGCCGAGGACACAACGTATGTTATTCATGTCGGTACTAATAACGTTTTAAATTCTAGATCGGAAGAACTGCTGGCTAGGTACAGGGATTTACTAGATCGATTAAAGGAAAAAACTAATAAGATTGTTTTAACAGGTATACTTCCTCGAATTATCCAACGTAACGATTTCTACAGCAAGGCGACCTATATTAACAATAACCTAAAGTCTCTTTGCCAACAGGAAGGAGTGCATTTTGCGAATTTTTGGAACAATTTCTACGGCAGGAGGGACTTGTTCCTCGGAGATGGACTTCATCTTAATGACGTTGGAGCTGCGCGTTTAGGAAGACTATTTCATAATACTGTCTCTTCTTTTCAGGCTGCCGTAACTCGAACGGTCCCAGCGTAAATTCCACAAATTTCCCCTCCGCTCGCGAAGGTGTCGCAATTACAAACAATTTGAAGGTTCTATCCTTAAATGCTCGTAGCTTACGAAATAAAATAAACGAATTTTTTTCTTTAATTGCTTGTAAAGACTATGATTTAATTGCAATAAATGAATCGTGGCTTAGCACTGAAACACGTGACTTTGTAGGGGAGTATCAAATTAGAGGTTATGGACTTTTTGTTAAAAACAGAATAGGTAGGCGAGGAGGCGGTGTTATGTTGTATATCAAAGATAATATTGCGAACGTTATAGAAGTAAAGCACACAATTCCAGAACCAATAGATTCGACTACAGCAGAACTTAAATTGAACGATTTGAAACTTGTTGTTGCGGTTATATATAGGCCCCCTAATCAAACAGCTGATACGGACGAAGCGTTATATCGTGAACTAAAGAGAATAATAGGTAGTGAGCAGGTTTTAGTTATGGGTGACTTTAATTGCGCCGACGTGAATTACGATACAATGCAGGGAGACGCGGAAGGTAATCGTTTAGTTAATTTTCTCGAGGATAGCTTTCTTATTCAAAAGGTTGGGGAACCTACGAGGTTGGACAGTATTTTAGATTTAGTAAAAACTACGGATGATAGGCTAATTACTGATCTTCAAGTAATAGAACCGTTAAGCAATAGCGATCACAATATGGTAGAGTTTGTCCTCTCAGTAAGTCACTCGAAACCAGCTAACTCGACTAAAATTCCTAACTTCCAGCACGCAGACTTTTTTAAATTTCGAACTAAATTGTCACACGTCAATTGGGAACTCCAACGCAAAACTAATGTGGGAATCGTTTGAAGCAGTATTTAGGACTACAAATGAGGAATGTGTACCGTACAAAATTAAGCGTGCAAAAGTAAATAACAAGCCCTTGTGGTTTACTTCTACTGTAGAGTAGGAGACATTATAAAGAGTAGAGATAGGGCTTATAGGCTACATAAGCGCGAATTTGAAATCTCCATAGGTAAAGAAAACCCCAAGCGATTCTTTCAATACGTCAACAATAGAAATCCAGTAAAAAGTGTCTTGGGGCCGTTGAAAAATGTCAACCGAGATCTAGTTTCTGAAAACAAGGAAATGGCTACCTTGCTAAACGAATTCTTTACGTCAGTTTTTACTATAGAAGATGTAACGAATATCCCTACGGTCATAGACATAATACCCTTTGATAATGGTAATATTTTGGATAATATCGTGGTTAGTGAAGGGAAGGTAATGCGCTATATTGATAAAATGAAAACGCGTAAATCACCGGGGCCGGATTCCATATATCCCATACAACTAAAAGAATTAAAAGATAGCATTGTTGTGCCGCTAGCAAAGATTTTTATTGCGTCTATTTCTGAGGGGTGCGTACCAGATAATTTCAAGTTAGCAAACGTAACACCTATCTTTAAGAAAGGCGATAAAGGTGCGGCGGGAAATTATAGGCCAATCAGTTTAACGTCTGTTGTAGGTAAGCTACTGGAATCAATAATTAGGGATCGTATAGTCGAACATTTAGAATTGCATAACTTAGTTAGAAATACGCAGCACAGTTTTAGGCGAAACAAATCTTGCTTAGCTAATCTTAGAATTTTCTTCAAAGCGTGGTTGACGTTTACGATAGTCATCGGGCGGTTGATGTAGTGTATTTAGATTTTCAAAAAGCGTTTGACACCGTACCGCACAAAAGACTCATTGAAAAAACTAAGGCTCATGGAATCAGGGGTGTAGTAATAAATTGGATAGAAGAGTGGTTGCGAGGTAGGAAACAGAGGGTAGTCGTTGATGGAGCGGAGTCGTGTTGGGCTAATGTAGAGAGTGGCGTTCCTCAGGGTTCTGTATTGGGCCCCTTGCTTTTTCTTATATATATTAACGATTTAGATGTCGGCCTAGTCAGTACAGTTTCAAAGTGTGCGGATGACACGAAGCTGGGTGGTAGGGCGATTAATGACGAAAATAGAGGTAAAATCCAGGAAGATCTGAATAAAATCGTTGATTGGTCAGTCACATGGCAAATGAGATTTAACGTCGATAAGTGCAAAATTTTACATATAGGTTCGCGTAACGGTAATTTTGCGTATAGTATGTCAGGGAAAGAGTTGATAAGCGCAAAGATATAGACAAAATCGAAAGAGTTCAAAGACGAGCAACTAAGATGATTCCGTCGCTTAGGTCAAAGTCGTACGAGGATAGGCTTAAAGAGGTAAAATTGACTACACTGGAGACTAGGAGGCTAAGGGGTGATCTAATCTAGGTTTTCAAAATTATGAATGGGTTCGATAACGTAGATAGAGATAGCTTTTTCGAAATATCTCAATATAATAGGACTAGAAATAACGGGTGTAAGTTGACAAGTAGAAGGTTCGAGACAGCAGTTGCCAAAAACTTTTTTATGCATAGAATAGTAAATAGCTGGAATAGTTTGCCGGTAGAAGTAATTAGTAGCACGTCTATAAACATATTTAAAAATCGATTAGCCGCATATATTGATAGATTGGGTATAGTTTAAGGTAGTAAAATTAAGGGTTGGACAAGGTAGATTTTGATTCTCTTTTCATTAAAGATTACAATAACCAGACTAGAGGTCATAATATGAAATTATTTAAGCAAAGATGTTGAACAAATTTAAGAAAACAGTTTTACAAGTGTTGTGGGATATAGGGAGGCAGCATCTTGGGTTAGGGGATACTCTCTGTCCTTACACACCACATTTAAAAAGATTCCTCTGCCGAGCGGTGCACCCCATAGTACTGTGAGGTATTGAAAAACTATGATCTTCACTTGCCCCACAAACACCTTTAAATGGGAGACCCATAATGAGTGCACACACATTTCTACATTACTGTACAGTCTTTACAGCCACACCTACACTTTTCCTCCTAAGTACATATATTGTAATGTATATGGTTGTAAATTGTGACTTGGTCCGCAATTGATATGGACTGACTTATTTTTCGTTGGCAAGGTACTGGTATTGATGGATACCGTAATGAAATTGACTGGATTCTTTGGATCTGATATATTTCCATGTCGGTTATAAATAGATATAGAGTGTAACATATTTGTGGATAGTAGTCTATTATGACTTGATCCTCTGGATCCAGAGATTCTATCTTTAGTTTTAACCCTATATGGACATCTGCGACAGATCTGTAAACGCTTCAAAATTTACTATATATTTACCGAAACAAGTACATTTTAACTTAAATGACGATATCGTCAAATTTGTAACGGTTCAAGGAGTTTATATCACGAATTGGCAACTCCTACTGCAGAAAACCGAGCTTTAATGAAAAAAATAAGTTAGCGCGTCAGTAGAAGTAAAAGTGTATGGTTACGCAGTTCGTTTTTTATTTTTTATCACTTTATTTGATTAAAGGTAAGTTGAATAATTTTTTATTGCTCAATATATGTTGTTAGAGTGGCTGAAGTAATATAAAACAATTCTGATAAACTGAGCACTAGAATATTTTATTGAAACGTAACAATATTGATGGCTCTGACATCCATGCCCTCTTTGCCACGTGGTATAAGGTTGTCCAATTTGTATAATATATTACATTATATATATATTATATATATTATATATATATATTATTTATATATATATATTATATATTATATATTACATTAAAAATCACATATTTATGTTCAAAGTACTCTAAATGAATGTTTAATATAGGTAAAAAAAAATTTAAGACAAAATAAGAATTATGTCCATATAGGGTTAAATTGATAATTATTTAGTTTTGTAAAAATTGGTTGTTGCCAATGTACAGACAGTTTTTACATAGTGGAGCCACCTCGATGGGCCGAAGTGATCCCTAGTGTGCCCACTATAAAAATTTCATATGTTCTTATGTTCTTTGTGGTTCGGAATCCACCTAAAATTGTAGGTTCCCTCCGCCACCACGGAGGACATGCACAATACACAATTACGAACACAGTTAGGTAGACCAGCCATGAGTGGATCCTAGGGTCTTTGTTGGTCTCAAACATTATAACATTACATTATAACATTATTTATATATATATATATATATTATTATATACACACACGAGTATATCGTTCACAACAGTAAAAAGCCACCACGATGATTGTTCTCAAGAACACATGGCAAAGCTCATCAGTGGACTGTCAAAACGTGTGTCAGCTTTGCATAATTTGAAGGGGAAAGCAACACGATTCTAAATGTATTGATTCAATAAATCTATTAGTATTTATTCACTTTTATTATCAAGTCAAAAACTATGGAAAACTGAAGGTGCCGATCTACTTTATATATATAAAACATACTGGATATTTGAGTTGGTAATTAAAATTCATCATTTTCCATTTTCTCTGAATTTTTTTATTTTCTATAAATAGCTTATCAGCTGTTTAACTCGCTTATGTGTATGACAAATTATAATTGAAAATCCCAAATTAGGTCGATTTTCCTTATATGGAATAGACTGGACACTGCGTTATTTAAACAGTTTTACAATGGCCAGATTTTGCGGACATCTCGTGAGTGTTGACAGAACTCAGAAAATTAACTGGAGAAAAAATCGTGTTACAATGCATTAATTTTAGATACTTTCACGCATAATGAAATTGCAATTATTTCTGAATGTAAATTTGAGCATTTTCAATGTATTGTCGGTGTACGATACATCAACTTTGGGGAGAAGTTTAATTAAATGTCTCTGAATATATAAAAAGATTGAAAATCTATTTCACTTAATGCCGAAAGTTGACGAAGTCTGCGAATTAGAGGCTCTCTGTGCTGGATCTCTATGTCAAGGATTGCCACAAACCTCAATTTGGTACAATAATTAAATATACCCTTTAACTATTTACAATTTAAGAATGAAATAATAATAATAATAATAATAATAATAATAATAATAATAAATGGTTTAAATTTTAAAGTTATAATAATTTATTACTGTAAAAAATATAAAGTTCTGGGTAAAATCTAAAACGTAGGTTTTGAAATCCCACGGTTTAGGGCTGAATAGCAGATCTATCCCATATGCCTATACGTCTGTGTTCTAGACAATAAAATTATTGATTCGTGGTTTCAGGATTTAGTTAAAAGTATTTGTATAAAAACATGAAAGAATTGATCTTGTTCTGATTGTCTTAACTTTAATGTAAACAACTAAAATAGCTTTATTTTTATGTGGATCAATCCTTTAATTTCTGTAAAAACGTGAAAATCCTTTTTCGTTTTTACAACCTTGAAAAATCAGCAAATGTCCTTCGTTTTTAAAATGTAGTCGAACTTCATGAATTAAGCATACAAATTAAAATGTATGCTATATATATATATATATATATATATATATATATATATATACACGTGCGTTGCGTTACTGTTAATAAATTAATGAGAGAGAGAGAGAGAGAGAGAGAGAGAGAGAGAGAGAGAGAGAGAGAGAGAGAGAGAGATGCTGTTGAAAACTGAATTAATTTTCAATTCAGGTAATTACAAAAATGAAGTATGTATGCGGACATGTTATTATAGAAAATTAACGTTCTAAACTGAAAACAATGTTGTGCTCTTTTTAACAAAAATGTGTTAACAAAAATATTGCACTGCACGTAACAAAAAAAAACAAAAAAAAAATAGATTGATTTGTTTGAAGAAATTTCGTAAGTTTTATTTTAAATATTTTAATAAAGAATGTTTCTCTCGTTCCGTCCATAAAGCTTTTGTCTTTAGAGACTACGTCATATCGCATTTAATTTTGTACAATATGACGCTATTGCAAAAATAAAATCTTATGAATTGAACGAGAGAAACATCGTGTAAAGCGGCAAAAACAAAGAAAAAAAACCCCTCGTTTTTCTTAAATGAACTTTAATTAAAACCAAAATATCGATCGCTTTTGGTACAAATATTTACAGTTTAACGTTAATGATAATGGCGATGAGTGTGAGTGGGATTGGAACAAATAACGAAATGGTTGAAAAGATGTTCGCAAATAATTCTTAATCAGTAACAGTAACTCGCTCAAAAACATCTCAGTGAAGTTACGTTAAAAAATTTTATGAATATATTTCACAATTCCTTTCTGAAATATTTTATGAAATATTTAAAAAACAATTTTGTTCAGGTTACTTTAAACTTTTTGACGTTCTTCAGGAAAGAAATCGCTCTCAACATAAATTCAAAATAAGAAAAATCTACCTCAATTTTTATATAACTTTTGTCAAAACAAATCTCAAGGACTGTTCGCAATTGCATCTCAAACACACACACACACACATACATATATATATATATATATATATATATATATATATATATATATATGTGTGTGTGTGTGTGTGTGTGTGTGTGTGTGTATACAGAGAGAGCGAGAGAGAAATGTTACTATTTTTGTCTTACGCGCGTGATATAATAATATAATGGAAGCTAGAGCTAAAAATTTCGATAATATGTGGAAAATATTTCAGTCTACCATTTATTATTTAGAGAAGGATAAATTTTTTATTATTATATTTGAGAAGCGACTTGTAAAATGCAGGAAAAAAAGAATCAAGAAATGAGAGAAGACGAGATCCATATTTAAAATTTAATATATTAAAATTGAAATATGAACTTCTGTTTTTGAAGAGACAGACGCAACGTTCTTTTTGTGGATTTTACTTTTTGATATATATATATATATATATATAAACTCAGAATGGGGACCATTCTGAGTTTGTGTATATTAAACGGACGTGTTATGTGCCTTGAAAAGTGAACGCTCAATGTCCCGGTTGAGGTTTAAGTTTTGTTTTTTGGCTAAAAATACAATAGTTACCCCTTTTTCTTTGATGTATTCAATCCGACGTGAATGCAACGAGTTTCTTACGCATATTGAGGTTCTGAATGTAGTAGGCTAGGTGTAAGCTGTAAACCCTAGATCCTGTCCCAAAGCTGGATCATATCTGCTTTGCAGATAGCTGGTGAGGGAAGCTATATTTTGTGGCCTCTTTGCGAGTAACCCGGTGCCCACGTTGGCCTTTCCATCATGAAAAAGAAAAAACTATAGTATTTGTCATTTATCATTACTTATTCGAACTATAGTGGATGTAATTTCCCAGAAGAGTTCCTTGTTCCATGCACGGTCTGTGTTTAACATATAAGTTTCTCAGGGGACCATTCTGAGTTGTTGTGTATATATAAAATTTTATATACCGGGTGTCCGAGAATTATCTGTACAATTTTTGGCTGTTATTAAAAGTTAACCATGAAGTGTAGAAATTCCAGTGTTGTCCCATTTTACAGAGAAACTCATTAAGTTTTTTCTGATAACAAGTTGTGACAAGTTTTTTATTTTTTGTACGCGGGTGACAGACATTGATGATTTAAAAGCAAGAATCACAGCTGCTATTGAGCGAATTGATGTGGATATGCTGCAGCGTACATGGCAACATTTGGATTATCGATTGGATGTTTTGCGAATCACTGATGGTGCACATATCGAATGTGTGTAACAACGTTACCTTAATAAAAGAAACTTTTGAAAATACAGATTCTAAATAATCTTGTTTAAGAATTTTACGTGTGTTATCAAGAATTTTATTAAAAGATGAAATTGTACAGATAATTTTCGGACACACTGGAATTTCTAAAAAACTTGTCAAAACTTGGTATCAGAAAAAACTTAATGAGATTCTCTGTAAAATGGGACAACACTGGAATTTCTACACTTCATGGTTGACTTTTAATAACAGCCAAAACTTGTACAGATAATTCTCGGACACCCTGTATATATGTATATAAAATGCAATATATATATATATATATATATATATATATATATATATATATATATATATATAGGTAGGTACAGGTGAACCAAAAGTAGGTGGACAGTAGGTTGAATAGGGTTTGTGTTATTATATTATAACTATGGTATTCATTATAACTATGGTGTTCATTATAACTATGGTGTTTGTGTTATATTATATTAAATATTATAACTAAATTTATTTAAATTTAATCTTTTTTCTTTTCTGATAGTTCAGAGAACCCATAATGGCAAATAATCTAAATACTGATGCCAGAAAATGGGTGTTAAAAGAGTATTGGAAATCTCAAAATACTGAAACTGTTAGAACAAAATGGGTTGAAACATTTGGTACTCAAGCCCCAAAGAGACAAACCATTTACCGCATTCGTGACAAATTTGATGCCACTGGCTCAATTCTTAATGCCCCAAGAACTGGTCGACCCAAAACAGTTTGCACAGAGGGCAATAAGCAACTTGTTGCCGAAGCATTTGTTCACAGTCCCAAAAAGTCCACCAGAAGAGCTTCAGCAGAACTGGACATTTCACAAACCTCTATTATACGAATTCTGAAATCTATTGGGTTGAAAGCTTATCGTCCACGGCTAATTCATGGCTTATTGGAGGATGACCTAGACAGGCGGCTGCAATTTAGTGAGATCATGCTGAACGAAATTGAAGAAATCCAATAATTTTAGATAACATTGTGTGGACCGATGAGGCTTTTTTCAAATTATCAGGTCATGTTATCCGACATAATTGTGTTTACTGGTATAGTGAGAACATGCATTTAACATTAGAGCAGCAACTAAACCAGCCTGGTGTCACTGTTTGGGGTGGTATTTCAAGTTCTGGTGTTTTAGGACCAATTTTTGTTGATGGAACAGTCACAGGTGATAAGTATCTCGAAATTCTAATGAATGAAGTTGTTCCACACTTACAACAACAGCCTAATTCACATGACCTCTATTTCCAACAAGATGGGGCCCCTCCACATTATTCAAGAGCAGTCCGTGAGTATCTTGATGAAACATTTCCCGAGAAATGGATCGGCCGAAGAGGTCAAATTGAATGGCCTGCACGTTCACCTGACTTTACCCCAATGGATTTTTTCTTTTGGGGAGTACTCAAGGACAAAGTTTATAGTCGAAAACCACGAAGTGTTGGTGATTTGAAAAATTACATCAGAGATGCATTTCAAGAAATTAATGCACAAAGAAACTTGTGCAAAAATGTTTGTCGAAGTGTGAAAGGTACACTTCAAAGCTGTGTAAATTGTGATGGACAGCAATTTGAGCACCTGCGTTGATAAAATTTTCAGTGCTTTTGTATTGTATTGGTATAAGTTAATTTTTTTAAATTTTGTATTATAGTATACAAAAAAATTAAATATAATTGTATATGTATTCTCAAAATAAACGTTATCATTTACTGTCCACCTACTTTTGGTTCACCCGGTATATATACACACTCGTATATTAGCGTCTATAATTAGGATAACTGCATGTCTGTCAATTCGATGACAATTTAATTTTAACTAACTACAGATACCGTATGTGACAACGTATTACGCTAGTCTCATGTCTTCTTCAGCACAAATTAACTCAATTTACCTCCAAACTGAAAAGCGGTATCGCCGAATCACTGAACTTGTTTCCAGTCAATTCGGATAAAGGAATAAGTTCTTCATTTTGAATTTTATGCAAACTATTGATAATATAACTCAATATACCTTTGAAGAGTATCACATATTCTTTATATACATTTATACTAAATTAGTTTTTATATTGATTTTAATGTAGGGATGTTACTGTCTCTCTGTTTCACAGTTTTGATAAACAATGAAAAAATGTGAAATATTTTCTTTGTTTAAGGAAATATGCTTAAGTACTCTCGTATACGAGGAAGGGTTGCTTTTAGTGGGTGAGGGCAAGAGAGCATTTGGCCCGGGTCTCGCGTTCAACATGGGCCTCATAATGAGACCCATTTTGAAAAAGTTTTGACAAAATGAGGCTGTCATTTTGTTAAGAAGTTTTTTTCCATTGAAGATTGGTTTCAATTACAATACAGCGGAAAATAAATTCGACAGTTGTCTTAATAACTAAATACCATATAATTTAAATATTATAAAACGTTATTCATCAAAACCAAGAATTGTTCAAAGAGCACCAAATAGCAAAATCTCCGATAGAAATTTCTTAAAAAAAAACGATGGTTTATTTTTGTTTTGAAGGAAATGAGGCCTCCATCTTTGCCTCAGAAATTTTAAAAGCGGCCATGATTTACGAGGACATCAATCTCTGTTCAAATGTTCCTATCAATTCCTATCAAATACCAATAAACACCCGACGCGCGCAATATAACAGCAACAACAGCAATAAACAATCCTGATTTCTGTAAGTTAATTAATTACATACAGTGTAACTGTTGTACGTGAAACATTTATGGAGTACACTCGTACTAAATAAAAATACGGAATAAAATATGAAATATGAGATGAAACATCGAAAATTTCGGTTTCCCTTTTAATTCATGGCAAGAAATATTTATCTTTGTTGCGTCCCAAGCGTCGTCGTCGTCGTCGTTTACGCCGCGTCTCGAATATCTCACGCATCGCTGCTGCCTTCTGAGACGAAGACCGAGGATAAACCTGTTGGTCTAATCGGAGCTGATGTTCGAATTTGTTTACGTTTAATTTAATGAAGAGAGCGAAGCGGGAAGGCTTTTAATGCGAAATAAATTACGTTTCTACCCAAAGCACATTTCGTAGAAGTCTTGTAGTGATTCCTAGTTTAATATAGAAGGGATTGTCTATCATATAGTACCATTTAGATTGAAACCTCAATAAGCTCACAGAAAATTCTCTCTCTCTCTCTCTCTCGCGCGCGCACACGCTTTCTTTCGTACACACTCTTTATATATAGATAAATAAATAAATATATATATATATATTATATATATATACATTTAGGATAAAAACGAAGACGTAGAGCAAGAAAGTCATTATATTTGGCTGCAGCCGACGTTTCGGGCAACTCTACCCATTTTCAAGGCCTAATAAAATAAAAGGCTAAAATTAATGCATGACAAAAAAAAAAAAAAAAAAAATTATACGAATGTCAAAAACAAACTAATTCATAGCACAGAATAAAACCACTTAAAGAATAAAAATTAAAAAGCGTAAAACAAGCATAAGCCAAAAACAAATTAAAAATTATATACATGACAAATAACACATGATAAAAGTAAAACTTTAAAACTAAAAACATTCAAACAAATTAGTTAAAAATTAGTTAAAAACTTCACTAATAAAAAGTTAAATGAAAAAACGCAAAAGTGCACGAAAACATACCATGCTCACTTGACATCCTCAAACAACTGAGGCGAAAAGGAGACAGGGTCAAGGGGAAAACAGAAAAATTTAGTTGGTAGGCATTCTAATTAATATAAAGGGGGTAACAGCTGGAATCAATATTTAAGCTGGAATTCAGAAATTTAATGCACAAAGATTCATAAATACGGAGAGAGGACGGACATTTTAATGATTTAAGAATTTTAAAGTTATTAACGGAAATATCAACTTTACACTTAACAGAATGATTTCTAATGGCAGACTGTTCCTTTTTAGATAAAACTTTCCCTGTCCTATGGCTAATACCCATATGGGAGCAAAATCTCGCCTGCAAAGAACGAACTGTGCTGCCAACGTAGTTCCCCTGGGAACCCCAGGGCAGGTAAACAAATAAACGACAGAACAGTTCATCGCAGGGGGGATTTTGTCCTTACAACGGAAAAAACATTCAAGGGTATTATTATTCACAAAAGCAACCTTAAAATCAGTGTGAAAATAAAATTTCCTCACCACACTCAACAATTGCTTTTTCACAACAGTGTTAAATTGGTAGAGGTCAGGTAAAACAAGATATTTACAATTCTTAGGAACATCATACGTTGGGATAAGTTTGGGGGAATAAACATTATTAAGTAATTTACCAATAATACCTTGTACAAGAACCCGTGGAAAACCATTTTTAAAGAAAAAATCAGTAAGAAATTCAAACTCATTATGAAGCAGAGCAAAGTTTGAGCAAATATTATAAGCTCTATGCACTAAATTGCGAATCGAACTTAGTTTGTAATTAAAATCGCAAAAACTATAAAAATTAAAACCTAAACCCGTAAAAGTAGGCTTCCGGTATGTAGAAGTTAAAACAGTTGAGCCTGATTTGGAAACCAAAACATCAAGGAAAGGAATAGAACCTTGAACTTCCTTTTCCTGCGTAAATATAATATTCTTATGAAGTGTGTTCAAAAAATTTAAAAACTGAACTGATTGATTATCCGTTTGGAATAAAGCAAACGTGTCATCAACATAACGTCTGTACAAATTCGGCTTCAGGTGAGGGGGGCACTCACAAAAGGCCCTTTCCTCAAGATGAGACATGAAAATATTCGCAAAAACGGGACCCAAGGGGCTCCCCATCCCCACTCCATCCAACTGAGTGTTGTTTCCGTCAGTTGGATGGAGTGGGGATGGGGAGCCCCTTGGGTCCCGTTTTTGCGAATATTTTCATGTCTCATCTTGAGGAAAGGGCCTTCTGTGAGTGCCCCCCTCACCTTAAGCCGAATTTGTACAGACGTTATGTTGATGACACGTTTGCTTTATTCCAAACGGATAATCAATCAGTTCAGTTTTTAAATTTTTTGAACACACTTCATAAGAATATTATATTTACGCAGGAAAAGGAAGTTCAAGGTTCTATTCCTTTCCTTGATGTTTTGGTTTCCAAATCAGGCTCAACTGTTTTAACTTCTACATACCGGAAGCCTACTTTTACGGGTTTAGGTTTTAATTTTTATAGTTTTTGCGATTTTAATTACAAACTAAGTTCGATTCGCACTTTAGTGCATAGAGCTTATAATATTTGCTCAAACTTTGCTCTGCTTCATAATGAGTTTGAATTCTTACTGATTTTTTCTTTAAAAATGGTTTTCCACGGGTTCTTGTACAAGGTATTATTGGTAAATTACTTAATAATGTTTATTCCCCCAAACTTATCCCAACGTATGATGTTCCTAAGAATTGTAAATATCTTGTTTTACCTGACCTCTACCAATTTAACACTGTTGTGAAAAAGCAATTGTTGAGTGTGGTGAGGAAATTTTATTTTCACACTGATTTTAAGGTTGCTTTTGTGAATAATAATACCCTTGAATGTTTTTTCCGTTGTAAGGACAAAATCCCCCCTGCGATGAACTGTTCTGTCGTTTATTTGTTTACCTGCCCTGGGTGTTCCCAGGGGAACTACGTTGGCAGCACAGTTCGTTCTTTGCAGGCAGATTTTGCTCCCATATGGGTATTAGCCATAGGACAGGGAAAGTTTTATCTAAAAAGGAACAGTCTGCCATTAGAAATCATTCTGTTAAGTGTAAAGTTGATATTTCCGTTAATAACTTTAAAATTCTTAAATCATTAAAATGTCCGTCCTCTCTCCGTATTTATGAATCTTTGTGCATTAAATTTCTGAATTCCAGCTTAAATATTGATTCCAGCTGTTACCCCCTTTATATTAATTAGAATGCCTACCAACTAAATTTTTCTGTTTTCCCCTTGACCCTGTCTCCTTTTCGCCTCAGTTGTTTGAGGATGTCAAGTGAGCATGGTATGTTTTCGTGCACTTTTGCGTTTTTTCATTTAACTTTTTATTAGTGAAGTTTTTAACTAATTTTTAACTAATTTGTTTGAATGTTTTTAGTTTTAAAGTTTTACTTTTATCATGTGTTATTTGTCATGTATATAATTTTTAATTTGTTTTTGGCTTATGCTTGTTTTACGCTTTTTAATTTTTATTCTTTAAGTGGTTTTATTCTGTGCTATGAATTAGTTTGTTTTTGACATTCGTATAATTTTTTTTTTTTTTGTCATGCATTAATTTTAGCCTTTTATTTTATTAGGCCTTGAAAATGGGTAGAGTTGCCCGAAACGTCGGCTGCAGCCAAATATAATGACTTTCTTGCTCTACGTCTTCGTTTTTATCCTAAATGTAAAATTACGTCTCCTTAGGAGGGATCCTATTTCATATGTATCTACGCGTTATGGACTAGAGGGTTTGAGACTCCACCGTAAACTTGAAAAGTCTGTCAGAAAATTCAAGAAGATTGAATTGGACCTTGAATTTTTAGAAATCTGCCGGAATAGTGGCGTCTTTCCTAATTTTATTTATTATAAACTGTATCGTAATTCACTCTATTCTTCAGAGTTTTATAGGTCATCATTGGTATATTATCTTAACAATGAAATTAATTACAAATTTAAGCTTAAGCATGATATTTCGAACAAGATTTGTGCTCTTAAAAGCCAGTTGAAGGCCTTGGTCTCTTTTTGTGATTATGCGTGCATAGTGTCTAATATTCATGTTTCCTCCCTTTCATATGTACGTTCTATTTCCCGGATTCATGACCGCAAGCTTTTTAGGTTAAACCTATCTCGCCCTTATTTTCTAGATCCTGGTCAGGTCATTAGGAATTTATCTGACTATACCCTGTCAAAGCGTGAAAGTTTTCTCTTGTCTCTTGGCCTTAAGTTCAAGTTTCCCAACTTGCGTTTTAAACCTGCTGACTTTTATTTTTATTTTGAAAGGATAGCCCATGATCTGAAGGTTCTTCCAACCGTTGATGCTAATGATTTTGGTAAGGTTAGACAACATATTTCCCAATTGTCCCATGAATTGTTTTTTAAAATTAAAGCTTTTAAGTTTTCTACAATTTTTCTGCATAAGGAGGACCGTGAAATTTTAAAAAGCTTGGGTGTAAATGAATCTATTGTTATTACTAAACCAGATAAGGGTAGCGGTGTTGTGGTTATGAATAAAACTGATTATATTAAAAAAATGCTTGATATTCTTTCTGATTCATTAAAATTTGTTAAGGTAGATGAACAGGTTTCTAAAATTATTCAGCGATTGGAAGACAAGGTTAACCGTGTTTTGCTTAAGCTTAAACATGATTGTGTTATTAATCCTCCACTTATGATGAATTGTACGTTTCAGGCTCTTATTTGGGCCTTATGTATGGTCTGCCTAAGGTTCATAAAGTCGGTGTTCCATTGCGCCCAATTTTAGCGTCTTATCCTTTGGCTAATTACAAACTTGCCAAATTTCTTGTCCCATTGTTATCATCATTTACTGTGAACTTGTACAGTGTTAAGGATAGTTTTTCTTTTGTGTCGGAAATTAAGAAGTTTAATATGAATTCTTTGTTTATGACAAGTTTTGATGTATCTTCCCTCTTTACAAATGTCCCCTTGGATGAGACCATTACAATTATTTTAAATAAAGCTTTTCCACAGCCGGACTCACTTTTTCACGGCTTTGGCAGAGCACAGTTTGAGCAGCTTCTGAATTTGGCTGTCAAGGATAACTTTTTTAGTTTTCAAGGGGTAGTTTACCGTCAGTTGGATGGAGTGGGGATGGGGAGCCCCTTGGGTCCCGTTTTTGCGAATATTTTCATGTCTCATCTTGAGGAAAGGGCCTTCTGTGAGTGCCCCCCTCACCTTAAGCCGAATTTGTACAGACGTTATGTTGATGACACGTTTGCTTTATTCCAAACGGATAATCAATCAGTTCAGTTTTTAAATTTTTTGAACACACTTCATAAGAATATTATATTTACGCAGGAAAAGGAAGTTCAAGGTTCTATTCCTTTCCTTGATGTTTTGGTTTCCAAATCAGGCTCAACTGTTTTAACTTCTACATACCGGAAGCCTACTTTTACGGGTTTAGGTTTTAATTTTTATAGTTTTTGCGATTTTAATTACAAACTAAGTTCGATTCGCACTTTAGTGCATAGAGCTTATAATATTTGCTCAAACTTTGCTCTGCTTCATAATGAGTTTGAATTCCTTACTGATTTTTTCTTTAAAAATGGTTTTCCACGGGTTCTTGTACAAGGTATTATTGGTAAATTACTTAATAATGTTTATTCCCCCAAACTTATCCCAACGTATGATGTTCCTAAGAATTGTAAATATCTTGTTTTACCTGACCTCTACCAATTTAACACTGTTGTGAAAAAGCAATTGTTGAGTGTGGTGAGGAAATTTTATTTTCACACTGATTTTAAGGTTGCTTTTGTGAATAATAATACCCTTGAATTTTTTTTTGTTGTAAGGACAAAATCCCCCCTGCGATGAACTGTTCTGTCGTTTATTTGTTTACCTGCCCTGGGTGTTCCCAGGGGAACTACGTTGGCAGCACAGTTCGTTCTTTGCAGGCGAGATTTTGCTCCCATATGGGTATTAGCCATAGGACAGGGAAAGTTTTATCTAAAAAGGAACAGTCTGCCATTAGAAATCATTCTGTTAAGTGTAAAGTTGATATTTCCGTTAATAACTTTAAAATTCTTAAATCATTAAAATGTCCGTCCTCTCTCCGTATTTATGAATCTTTGTGCATTAAATTTCTGAATTCCAGCTTAAATATTGATTCCAGCTGTTACCCCCTTTATATTAATTAGAATGCCTACCAACTAAATTTTTCTGTTTTCCCCTTGACCCTGTCTCCTTTTCGCCTCAGTTGTTTGAGGATGTCAAGTGAGCATGGTATGTTTCGTGCACTTTTGCGTTTTTTCATTTAACTTTTTATTAGTGAAGTTTTTAACTAATTTTTAACTAATTTGTTTGAATGTTTTTAGTTTTAAAGTTTTACTTTTATCATGTGTTATTTATCATGTATATAATTTTTAATTTGTTTTTGGCTTATGCTTGTTTTACGCTTTTTAATTTTATTCTTTAAGTGGTTTTATTCTGTGCTATGAATTAGTTTGTTTTTGACATTCGTATAATTTTTTTTTTTTTTTTTGTCATGCATTAATTTTAGCCTTTTATTTTATTAGGCCTTGAAAATGGGTAGAGTTGCCCGAAACGTCGGCTGCAGCCAAATATAATGACTTTCTTGCTCTACGTCTTCGTTTTTATCCTAAATGTAAAATTACGTCTCCTTAGGAGGGATCCTATTTCATATATATATATATATATATGGGAATGAACTCAGAATGGTTCCCTGAGGTTTTTTATGATACACACAGACCGTACATGGAACAAGGAACTCTTCTAGGAAAATTAAATTCACTATAGTCCGAATAAGTAATGGTAAGTGACAAATACTATAGTTTTTTCTTTTTCATGATGCTAGCCCGACGTGGGCAACGGGTCACTCGCGAAGAGGTCCCAAAAATATAGCTTCCCTCACCAGCCATCTGCAAAGCGGACAGGATCCAGCTTTAGGACAGAATCTAGAGTTTAAAGCAGCCTAGCCCAGCTACATTTAGAACCTCAATATAAGCAAAAGACTCGCTGCCTTCACGTCAGATTAAATACATCAAATAAAAAGGGGTAACTATTATATTTTTAGCCAAAAAACAAAATTTAAACCTCAACTGGCAGAATTGAGCGTCCACTTTTCAAGGCACATAACATGTCCGTTCCATGCACGGTCTGTGTGTATCATAAAAAACCTCAGGAAACCATTCTGAGTTCATTCCCATCATGAAACGGACATGTTATGTGCCTTAAAAAGTGGACGCTCAATTCTGCCAGTTGAGGTTTAAGTTTTGGTTTTTGGCTAAATATATAATAGTTACCCCTTTTTCTTCGATGTATTCAATCTGACGTGAAGGCAGCGAGTCTTTTGCTTATACTGAGGTTCTAAATGTAGCTGGGCTAGGCTGCTTTAAACCTTAGATCCTGTCCCAAAGCTGGATCCTGTCTGCTTTGCAGATGGCTGGTGAGGGAAGCTATATTTGTGGGATCTCTTTGCGAGTGACCCGTTGCCCACGTCGGGCTAGCATCATGAAAAAGAAAAAAACTATAGTATTTGTCACTTACCATTACTTATTCGGACTATAGTGGATTTAATTTTCCTAGAAAAGTTCCTTGTTCCATGCACGGTCTGTGTGTATCATATATATATATATATATATATACAGTATATGAGACGAAAATTTAATATGCTTACCTGCTTGATAAATTAGGGAACAGAAATAAATGAAGGTAAGAAAATGATAAAAATAATTAATTTAAAATAGGGGTTTTTATCCTTTTTGTTTTATTAAATATTTTACATGTTTATTTATATTGCTTTCAGAACTATGTATGTACATATGTATGTCTTTACGCTCTTATTTCTTGCAATTTTGGAAAGTGTTGTAGAATATTTAAAGAAAAATTAATCCAGACTTTGCGATAACTGTTGAACACAACTAAACTCAAAGCGTATTGGATAGGAATTTATGCTGAAGAAAGGGTAAGAGTTTATTTAGAAGCTGGCGGGCGAACAACTCGTGGTTTTGGCTAATGCAGGCAAGCGAGAGAGCGCACATTTCATTCGTGCAAAATTGACGCTATCGTACAAACGCAATCAATACTGACGATACGAAAACTATAGATTGTATCGTCAGTGAAGCCCACACTCACTCAAAAGTCCACAAGATATTTATTAGCTATACATACAATATAGAATCTAAAGATAGGGAATTAGAAATTGCAAAGCTTGTTGTGTCCAATATTTTAGTGTAAGTGCAGTGTTTATATAGAACATCAAAATCAGTAGTTAATGTTAGAAATACTTACCATGTTATTTCCCTGAGGCAAGATTAAAAAAAGAAAACAATACACACTTTAATAATTCAATTTTTAACTTAAACTTAAGCAATATATGCAAAGCACTTAAAATATAGTTATGGTTAACAAATCCATCATTACTCCAATTGCTTTTTTAACAAACTAATCAAACATCAAATCATAACTTATGCCCAGTGAAAAGGTCGATCGAGCATCGATTTTCTATTACAGAACGCGGAAAGCAATCATAAATATAAATGCCACGATAACGTAATAAAAATGGGCAATTGGTAAACTTAATTCCTCTCTTTGTGCTGCGTGGATATTGTATACCAAAAAAAATCTCTCGAAACGAAACAAAAATACTGAAAACCTTGCACGGTTTAGGTTTTGTATGAGAGGCAAGAGATTCAAACACATCTGATTTGCTTACACACACACACACACACACACACACACACACATCCATACATACATACAGTATATATATGTATATATATTCATTCTTTTAATGAAATTGGTGAGAAAAGACATTTGCTTCGCTTTTATACAGGCATATAACATAACAGGAATAGATAAGAACAATGTTTGTGGAAGGTAGAGTCGGGGAATTAAATGCTTTTGTCTGGCGTAATTGGCTCAATCGAAACTTAATGCTTGGAAGTCGGTCATTACCAAAATGGAATTAAGAATGCGAAAGGCAGGTACGTAAGAGAAAGGAAAACCGGTTGACAGAACCGGTTTGCAGAAATCGGCTTGTTCCGCGCTTTTTCCCTGATGCTATTTACATTTTATATTTGAAAAATGGAGCTTCTTGTATGGGAATAAACTTTAATTAAAATTAATAATTCATCAATAACTATTCTGTAAAGAGATTTTACGTACGAGAGTACATTTAAAAATTGGGTTGAAGAAATTTGCGTTTCAAATTTCTTTACATTCTTTTTTATGCAGGAAGGAAGGGTCAAGGGCGAATGCCCACAAAAATGCCCCTCTAATAGAGGAAAAAAGGGAGCCAAAATCAAGGTCCAAGGTTTTCGAGATGTCTGGATACTCTGAGTTTGAAAGATTGTAGGTCATAGACAGTGGGAAAGATGGATTGAGGAAGATTGTCTCAGGGTTGACCGGTTGAGTAAATGAAAGATTGAAAATACAATAATTAACCCTTGCGTTAGATAGTTGGATATAAAAGGAATGAGAATGTGTCGAAGGTCTGGTACTATGTGCCCTCCTTAAAGGAGGAAGCATGTAGTTAGAGAGTTCAGAAGAGCAGGGTCCGTTATAATAGCGACAGTAAAGAGAGAGTGAGGCAACATTGCGGCGAAGAGAGAGCGATTGAAGACAATCAGTAAGAGGTGGGGAATTAATGAGACGAAAAGCCTTTGATTCCACCCGGTCAAGTAGAGCTGCGTGGGTAGAACCACTCCACACATGAGAAGCGTACTCCATACAGGGTTAGACAAGACCCCTGTACAGCTAGAGCAACTGAGTAGGGTTGAAGAAACTGCGGAGAGGGTGCAGCATATCTAACCTCTTGGAAGCTGTTTTAGAAAGAGAGTATATGTGATCTTTCCAGGAAAGCTCACGAGAAAAGGAAACGCCAAGAATGTTAAGAGAAGAAGAAGAAGGACTGAGTTGTGTATTGTTGAAGGTAACGGGATAGTCGTATCGAAGATTGTGACGAGTAGACAGATGAAGGAACCGAGTTTTTGAGGCATTGAAAGCCACAAAGTTTTCTCCGCCTGAATTAGAGATAGTAAAAAGATCAGAGGTCAGGTGCATCATAGCCGTCCCACGCGAAGCACAGAGTGACTGTTGAGACGGATGCTTTGTAAAACGGGTGAAGTGAAGAGTGGAATCATCGGCATAGGAGTGAATAGGACAGGAAGTGCGACTTAATAGATCATTGATAAATGAAAGGAAAAGAGTGATTGAGAGAACGGAGCCCTATTATTAGCTTTAGGAGAAGAACCGTGGCCATCTACAACTGTAGCTGTAGATTGGCAGGAAGGGAAATCAGAGATGAAGGCACAGATAGAAGGATAGAAACCGAACGAGGACATTTTTGGAAGTTAAAGACTTGTGCCAAACTCTGTCAAAAGATTTTGATATGTTTAGCATAATAGCAAAGGTTTCAGTGAGAACAACAGGAATGTCACCATAGATAGAACAGAAAAATTATCTTTGGAAGAGATTTTAATTTCAGACGTAATTAAGTCAGAGGAAGAAGGAGATGGAGGAACAGCACTGGAATCGTCCAGAAAGAGCGAGAAGAATTATAATTGGATTGGATTTCACATTTTTGTTGGATGAAGGAATTTTTGGCGAGTCGAATAACAGATTATGCATGATTCTGGCAAAAATATAACCTAAATGAGAGTCAAGAGTTGGATGGCGATGGTACCTTCTGAAAGACTCCTCTCTGTTGAGGATAGCATTAGAACAAATAAAGTTAAATCAAGGTTTTTTGCATTAATAGTAGGAAAGAGTATGGAGTGAACACCTCCATGCCAGAGAGATTCACCTCCGTGATGCGCTCAGCACACTCGGAGGGGTCCCGGCCACGGAAGCAGTAATCATTCCATGGGAAATCACAAAAGTACTGCCTAAGGGTCTCCCAATCAGCGGCACCAAAGTGTCAAAGGCGTCTACTCTTGGGAGGATCCAAAAGCAGAACTGGAGCGATAGGACAGGAAATATATATATAATATTTTGGTCGGAGGAGCCCAACGGAAAAAAAAGTTTAAAACAGTAAGCAGAAGGATGAGTGGTGAGAAATATATCCAGAATGTTCGGCCTATCTCCAAGGCGATCAGAGATACGAATAGGGTGAGGTACCATCTGCTTTAGGTTATTCAGGATGGAGAAGTTGTAAGCTAGTTCACCAGGGATGATAGTGAAGTTCGGGAATACGAGAACAAGTTAGGTACGCAATATCCACCTTTGTAGTGAAATTGAGTATGGAGAAAGTAGGATGGTAAAGAAAAGGGGTTGCTGTCCGTTGTCCCAAACATTTGAGTTTCAGCGAAGCAAAGAAGGTGAGTTTTAGAGGAGCAGAGGTGGTGTTCAATGGACTGAAAATTTGAGGAAAGGCCACGAATGTTGCAGAAGTTTGTGAAAAGTGAATCAAGCAGAACCATTGTGATATTTACAAAGAATGAAACGCCTCATCCTCTTGTATTTTTTTTATCTGTTTTGAAGAGCTTTAATCTTTCATTTTGTACAAACAGTATTTGAATTGTGATAATGATGGACTCATATTATGTCTTTTTCAATGAGGTTTATTATATATAAATTATAAACGTAGTCTAGAGTGTAAAAACGTTGGTTGTATACGCTAAATTTGGTATTTAATTCAAGATCTTTTGTACCTGATTTTATAAATTTTGTATTTAGATAAAGCACACCAAAATATTATTATTTTTTAAAACATATATATATATATATATATATATATATATATATATATATATATATATATATATATATATATACACTCGTATATAAATTCACTTTATATGTCATCCAAACTGGCCATTTTATAATATATATATATATATATATATATATATATATATATACAGTGTGTGTGTGTGTATATATACTGCTAATTTATTTCGAAATACTGTGAAAATATCGAAGGAAGCTTTCAACTCGTATTACAATAATGGAAAGTGAGAAACATGAAAATCATCGAAAATGGCTGCAGCTTCCCATCGTCCATGAAAAGAGGTTCCTTTATCAAATTTATTATTTTTAGAACCCAAAAAGCATGTTTAAAAACGCTTATTCGCTCGTATGAGAACACTCCCCAACCCCAGCACCTTCAGGCCCCCTTCACCCCTCCTTACAAAAAATGAAATGCTCGTTCACGAAAAGTGGAGCGCGGCACTTAATTCTCCAAATTCAATTTTAAAAGTGTGACAATTAAATCAAATGGAATGAAATGGAACTTTTTCTTTCACACTTTGCGGTTATTTAATAAATCCAATTTTTTTTCCTTATTTATTCTTTCGTTTCGTTTCGTCTCCTTTTTTTCTTTTAATTTTTTAAATAAAATGTCGAAACATTTTTCACTAGAAACTTTCCCCAATACCGATTTTTATTCACCCTATCATTTATTCATTTATTTTTCCCCTCATTTATTCAATTCATTCATTTTCGCTCTTTCTCCAACCGAAAATAGTAATAGATCACTTATTCTTTTAGCTGCAATTTTTTCAGTTTTGATAATGGCCGATTTGAGAAAAAAGCTCTGAAAAAATCTTCCCATTAATTTCCAGTTTTCACTCTCTTAAATATAGATAACTGCAAAAACTATAAATTTTGCAGGATGGTCATATATATATATACATATACACAGTACTGTATATATATCCATCACGGAGAACATGTGCACAATTACAAACACCGTTAGGTAGACCAGCCATGAGTGGATCCTAGGGTTTTTGTTGGTCTGAAACATTTAAATCCTTCATATCTCGGCAAATACGGTACAAAGAACCGTGAAATTTTAGTATGTTAGTACTACGTAATTTTATGGTTTGTATGCCATCTTTTAGCATTTTAGCTGAGAAATTGGATTTATGGTGAATATTCCAGAAAAATCTTGCTAATCATAGGTGCAAGTTCATAATTAAAGCGATTTTAATTAACGTAAGCCAACTGCGAGAGGTTTGGACAAGCTTCTCAAGAAAATCGATAAAACAGGAGATGTCAAAAGAGTACCAGGTAGCGGTATTAAATTTGGCCACCAAACAGTCCCGATTTAAATCCTGTCGATTACGGCCTTTGGGAAAATTTGTCACAGAGAATTTATCGGGTCAAAGTAAGAAATGTCGCTCATTTACGACAGCTTCTTCTGGAAAAATGGGATGAGCTACCACAAGAAGAAATCAATAAAGCCATAGATGAGTTCCGTCCTTGACTGAAAAAGGTTGTACAGTAGAAGTTCGTGGTAAACATATCGAGCAGTTTTTTTGACATCAAGGTAGCACCATATGCGAGTACTTTGTAACATTTTATCTGCACATACAATGCAGTAGTGTAAATGGAGAATTTCCAGTGGCATAAAGAAATGTTCAATAAATCCGTAATTTTCATTGATTTTCTTTGAAATCCGCTCACCGTATAGGAAATTTATTTAGTTGTGGGGTTTGAAAAAATATTGAAATTTGACAATAACTTTGGATTTTACAACCAAAGTTCGAGGTCTCCCTTTTTTTTGGCCGACCCGATATATATATATATATACTGTGTATATTAAAGAAAACTGCAGTAGACGCGAGAACTTGAACAATGCTTTGAAATTGCATGCAACCACAATCCAGCAGTGTTCTATGCTGTTACACGAGAAGTGAAAGTCATCCTCAGCTGTTTAGTTTCAAATTGTGTATATATATATTGTATACACACACACACACACACACACATATATATATATATATATATATATATATATATAAAATGCATGTGTCTCCCTATAATAATGTGAAATTTAAGTGGTTCGAGGGCAAACGCTTCCACCGAACCTAATTTGCATTTGATGGGTGGAAACTGATATAAAATTAAAATGCATAAAAAAGTTCAATAATATTTAATAATACTTGATAAATAATTAAGTTAATGCAATTTCCAAAAGCTATATTTATTATTTATTTATTATTTTTTCTAAAATTTCTGTTTTAAAAGTGTTTCACCGCAATTTCGATGCGGAAGAAGATGTTAACACTTAATTAGATCTACAGATTTAATAAATGTTCGATCTTCCATTGGCATATTTCATTTTGAGCATTTTTCCTTTTTAATTCGTGTCATTTACAGATTGAAATTAATTAAAATTGGGAATAATGCGCGTATTAAGCGTTTTTTCAAACTAATTGTAAGTATTTTCTAACTAAATCCGTTCATTTTAATATAAAAAGAATAAAAAATATTTACTTTTATAAAAGCAATCGCGTGAAGCGCAATAAACTTTAGTCTGAATAATGGCTTCAAAGAGCGCAATATTTCTTCAGTTTTATTAAGAGAAGCGCGTACCAATATTAAAAGTATAAATATGAAAAGTTATTAAAAACTTCAAACATCTTTTTTCAAAGTTTTTTAATCTTTGCTTTAGTGTTATGATGTTTATTTTATGGAATTAAATATGTTAATAAACACGCGATTAACATTATTCTTCATCTTAAAAAGACATTTAATACCAGCGCGAAACGTCTCACTAAAAACATGAATAAAAATGAAATTGATAAAGTTTTGAAAAATTTAAATGTCTTTCGCTTTGTGATGAAACTCGTAAATTAGTTAATAATTAACAAACGAGTAATTAAATAATTAAAAAACTATTTTATAATTTCTAAATCACTTTTAATACATTTAAAAATCGATCTGATACAGTGTTTTCATTTTTCATACATTGTCTAAACTATGTAACAGTTCAATCTGGGATGGAGAGTACGTGTGATTTTAGTTGTAGCTTATAATAGCTTCTTATAGATGCACAGTTAGGTGGAGTGAAATTTGTTTTTTTATTTTCAAAATGCCTGGGTGTGGGAAAGATGCTTATTGGGGAAAGCATCAATGTGCTAACAAATTATCCTCCTATTATTAAATTTAAAATATGCACACCCACCTCAAAGTTTCATCCGAAGAGCGAAAATGTTTGAATATTACCATATAAGTAAATGAGAAATTTCGGCCAAATTTCAGAGGATGAGGGAAAGAATGGCGTGTACCGTAAAATGATGATTTTGTGAAGGAATTATACCCCTAAGATTGTATCTAATATGGCTACACTTGTTTTAACACTTCCTAAAAATAGCATAAAATCCACAATTTTTACATATGAAATATATAGTTTATTAAAGAATACCAGATTTCTATTTTGACTAACAAAGTAGGTTTTATACAATATTTAGTAATCTCAGACTATCATCGCAACCAAAAAACTGTTGCCTGACATGTTTGAACATGTTTGAACCTGTTAGTGGAAGCGCGCATTTAACAGCTGCTTGTATAGTATCAGGTGTCAGTTTCTGCTAGTTCATCACGAAATGCGCACATGCTGTTGTTGTTCTCTATTTCCTCCTTTCTTTGTGATCTCTATACCGTGATTTTTAGTTGATTTCTCATTGATATTTAATAAAGCACCTCAAATTATTTTCTATTCTTTTAGATTAGACAATGTAACAGAAAATAGCTGTTTGACCAACAAAATGGCAACAAAAACAAGAAGTGACTGTAATTGCCCAGTACTAGGAGCTCCTGCCGAACTTAGTAAAATAATGTTGCCAATCTTTTATGATGTGCTGAAGTACTGCCCTTTTCTGAATAATAAAATGAAGAGTGAAAGAACTGGAAAACCTGTTTTTAATATTATTGCCAATTTAGTTGCATTGAAAATTGAAGCTCTTTGGGCTAAAGCTTCAATTCCCCATGTTTCACACCAAAGAACATCTGAACTTTTCAAGGAATGTAATGGAGAGTACAGAAAGCTGTTGAAACAGCCAAAGGAGCGAAAAAGAAGTGCCTCATATATAGCACGCGTCAAGACTTTCGTAAATAAGAGCCGATCTAAGCTATATGACGTTGCAGCTTGCAAATATAAGTGCTTCACTGAATGTCCTTGCAAAAAGCAACGAAAGGTGCCTCTAGCTGAAAGGGGCTTTCTAACAGACCAACGAACTGAAAGAAAAATGATAATAGCTGGCGTCGACAAAAAGTCAACATGTCAAATGGTTAAAACAATAAAGAGAAAGCTGATCGATCGGATTAGAACAGAAAAATATATGGAACGATGTAAAAAATATCAAGGTACTGGTTATGAAGTGGACCTCATTTCTTCTGATGACAATCCCATGACTGTTAGTGGTGATGATGATGATGATGATTCATGGGGTCAACTTTATAACCAGTACCTTGATCTCTTTTACTTCGTGACTATTTTAAGTAATATACTCGTATGTACAAGTTTGACGCTTTAACTGCAAAATGCACTCTTCCCTCAACCACTGATATTCAAGTAGCGGAAAATGCGTTCGAAAAGTCGTCCACGTATAGCGTACTTAAGACTCCAGGTGAAATCGCGACACAATGTTATTCTTGGTAACAGCAAAGAGAGTAACTCTATGTGTAGATAAGGTAAACAAGTGCCATGAATGCATTAGCCTACCTCTTTCAGTGATGGTGTCATGTTCACCAGACCTGTGGTATAGTGTCTTACTGTGTCACGTGCGTCGTTAATCAAAACTCTGTAAAAATAGAACAGCTACTGCGTGAACCAAAATTATGAATAGCCTGACCAAAGTGCAAAATGTACTGTAAAGTACTTACTGCCAAGCCAAGGTCTACGGGTAGTACAGCAGAGACTTTGTTTGTGAACGACTACACCCTCCTCGCACAACAGAAAGCATCAGTTTTGTCGGAGAGCTAATTTACAACCCATAAAAATTACACCAGACATGAACGTTCGACAAATCTTCAAATTTACAGGCTTCTCACGACCATCTATCTGTGTAGCGGATATCTAAACTTCATCTCAAATTAATGATGTTCCAGATGCCAGACTTCACTTTCATTCAGAATGGAACACCAACACACGGTTTTTAAGTCACCTATTGATTTCCTACAAGTAAATTGCGCAGACTTCATAGAACCCGGTCTTTGACCACCAGAGAGCTCACACAGAGAGGGTTTTTTATTTTGAGTAAAAAGATTTTTTCTTTTTTAAACAGACACTCGTATTTTAATAATTCAAATATACTCGCATTTCTTTTAGATAAAAAATTATTACTTTTCTTCGAGTTCATTTTTTTCTCAGTTTTGTAAAAGTATTTATTTAATTTAAACAAAACATAATGAGATTAAGCATACAGTGCATCATGCTTATTTTTTAATTATTCCTGTTCAGATTTAGCACATGTTTAATCGAATTTTACAGTATATTAATACAATTTATTTAACTTCGCATCAGGAGTGCTCAACCGGGCCATCAGGAAGCATTTTTTTTAGTCGATCACAAGGCAAAAAAGGGGCATTTCCTCCAAATTACTGAATTCAAACCGCCCCCTCTGAGATACAGATGCGTTTGATAAATTGGGTACTTGTGGTTTTCTGTATATTACAATTTATTACAATTTAGAAATATTTTATATTTTGAAGAAAACCAAAACTATACTGTTTTGATATTGAGACAATTAATATTGACCCTCTATGGATGAAAGATTTTGTATGCTCATATTATGAATATGTTTGTCTGAAAACTTCACATTTTGTAAGTCATCCATGCAGGGTTAAATTTGAGTAATTGAAAGAAACTTTTTCCTTTTAAAATAATGCGCAATTTTTGTTTTAAAAATATTTATTACGAGGATAAAGAAATTCATATTTGCATTAAAATTTTTTTAAATAAATTATTTCTTTTTTATTCCAACAAATGCATTTTGTCAAGTATAACTAAAATACAGGGTGTACATAAAGTCAGGATCTATTTTTGTGAAGCACTTGGAAATTATATGGAATTCAATCATAAAATGATAAAGTGGTAACATTTATTAAATAATTAAGATTAGGATTCGACCTGACGCCCATCAGTATCCCTGCACAACTCAAATCGTTCCGCAGCATTTCTAAACACATTCTGGAGCATTTGCGGGGTTATGTTATCTGCAGCAGTTCGTATACGTGTACGTAAGTTTTCAAGACTCGTAATCTTCGTCTGATAGACGTGCGATTTGATAAAGCCCCATGCAAAGAAATCTAAAGGGGTTAAATCTGGTGATCTCGCTGGCCAAGGTCTGTTGCTTCCGCGTCCGATCCAGCGATTTGGAAAACGTCCATTTAGATAATCCTGAACAATTTTGGCATAGTGACAAGGAGCACCATCATGTTGATAGACGACGGTACTAACAATCCTATCCCCGTCGTCTATCAACATGATGGTGCTCCTTGTCACTATGCCAAAATTGTTCAGGATTATCTAAATGGACGTTTTCCAAATCGCTGGATCGGACGCGGAAGCAACAGACCTTGGCCAGCGAGATCACCAGATTTAACCCCTTTAGATTTCTTTGCATGGGGCTTTATCAAATCGCACGTCTATCAGACGAAGATTACGAGTCTTGAAAACTTATGTACACGTATACGAACTGCTGCAGATAACATAACACCGCAAATGCTCCAGAATGTGTTTAGAAATGCTGCGGAACGATTTGAGCTGTGCAGGGATACTGATGGGCGTCACGTCGAATCCTACTCTTAATTATTTAATAAATGTTACCACTTTATCATTTTATGATTGAATTCCATATAATTTCCAAGTGCTTCACAAAAATAGATCCTGACTTTATGTACACCCTGTATTGTGCGATTTTAAACAAATAAACTTATAATTCTTGTACTAAAATAAAAATTGTCTCTATGCAAATTTGAATCCTGCTGATCAATATTGGGGAAAAAGGCAGAAGTAGAATTAGCAATGTGCAAGAATTGAAGGAAAGGAGAGCAACATTCTGGGCGCAGCTAAATCAACTCCCCATCAAATTGCAGTTTCCCAGCTGCGAAAGAGGCCTCAAGCTGTTGCTGAAGATGATGGTGGACATATCGAACCGTACTAGGACCAGTAACCGCCCTCAGACATACCACTTTAACTGTAAGTCTAAAGATGAGCAACTTTTCCTATAATAAGTGAGTAAGGATAACGAACTTTTTACATCACATCAGGTAATTTCTGTTGTGACTTTCAGCGAGGAAGGATGTGTTTTTATTTGCTCGTGAAAGTTCAGATCTTGCTGCTTTCTGTCATATGCATGTAAAACTAATCCCAGCGTTTTAGGCACGATCTAAATTACCTGAGCTACATAATATACTAGAGGCACTCAATATATTTTGCCCCACCCTTTTTTCTTAGCTAAATAATAGGCCATGAGGCTGAAATGTCTTTTGGGCAGTAAGTTTGAAATTTCTGCGCTTCACATAACCGGATTTTTCCAGTTTGAACCTCCCCTCCTTGTGTAAAACCGCTTTTAAACGCCCTTGTATAAGACCGATGGTTAACGCAGTTTCGAAAATGGCGTCTGACAGTGATGTGCGTCGTAAACAGAGAGCTGTTATCGAGTTCTTAACCGCAGAGAAGGAAACAGCTGGAAATATTCACAAACGTCTACAAAACGTTTACGGAGATGCTGTTGTTGATCGAAGCACAGTTGGACGCTGGTCTAAACGTGTGAGATCATCGGAGAGAGGGAGAACCAGCCTCGATGATGAGCCACACAGCGGTCGCTCGGCATTGGCTGTGACACCTCACACTGTGCAACGTGCTAACAGCATCATTCGATCAAATCGGCATGTTACATACAAGGAGCTATCACTGGAGCTACGAATTAGTGAAGGAAGTGTGAATACGATAATTCAGCAACTGGGATACTCAAAAGTGTGTTCACGGTTTGTTCCTCGCGAACTGACTGAAGCTCACAAAGCCCAAAGAAAAGAAATTGCTTCTGAGTCGTTGGTTCGATACGAGACAGAAGGGGATGACTTCCTTTCACGAATTGTGACTGGGGATGAGACTTGGGTACACCATTTTGGACCTGAAACAAAACGCCAATCCATCAATCCATGGAGTGGCATCACGCATACTCCCCACGCAAGAAAAAGTTCAAAATGGCGTCCTCTGCAGGAAAGGTTATGGCCAACATCTTCTGAGACAAGAAAGGGGTGATTCTGGTGGACATTATGAAGAAAGGACAAACAATCAACTCAGAGGCATATATTGCTACCCTACAGAGACTCCAGAGATGTACAAAGCGAGTTCGACCCGGGAGAAAACTGGAAGATGTCCTTCTTTTGCACGATAACGCAAGACCACACAACAGTTTGCAAACAAGAAAAGCCATCACAAAAATGCGCTTGCCTGTGTTACCCCCCCACCCCAAAAACAGCCCGGATCTGCCACCTTCAGACTTCCATTGGTTTGGGCCAATGAAGGATGCTATTCGTGGAAGAAAGTTTCAGCGTTTCAGAGTGACGATGAGGTTGTTTAGGAGGTTAAGAGGTGGCTCCAGCGGAACCCAGCGGACTTTTACCAGTAAGGAATAAAGGCTCTTCTTTCGAGGTGGAGAAAAGCCGTAGAAAAGGATGGAGACTATGTGGAAAAATAAAAATTTGTGAAAAAGGTATGTAACTACTTGTACAAAATTTCTGGAACTTAACAAGGAAACTTGGAAAGGAAAAAAAAGGTGTGGCAAAATATAATGAGTGGCCCTCGTATATACATCTCATAACCAAAAAAGTAGCAATTTCATAAGCAATATTACAGTAAATTCAAAATCAAAATGGGTAAAGGGAGCAAGAACCGTATCGCCAAAGAGAAGGAGCGAACACTTCAACCCCACCCACCAATATGCCACGAGCGACGTTGCCAGTTCCTCTCCCCAGAGCGACATACCCAACTGCTGAACCCCAAGCGGTGGTGCAACATCTCTTCCCTCTCCACCTGTCGCTACAGGTGGTGTTGCCTTGGTGCAAGGCACCAGTGAACAACAACAGCAACTGCTAACAAGTTGAACAACAATAACCGCAAGCTCTTCGAGCTACTCAAGAGCTTCTTAATCGAGGAGCTCCATAGGGTTACGCGGACGTTCGCAGAGCAAGTTCAATCCCTCGGCCAGAAGGTGAACTCCCGCAGAAAGAATCCGCTGAGCATAAGGAGAAAGCTGAAACCCTCCAAAAAAACAGAGGAACTGGAAGAAAGAATAGAATCCCTCCAACAGGCCGAATATAAGAATTTTATGGTAATTTGTGGGTCAGAGACACCCGCTGAAGGCGAAAATGAAGACCTGAAGCATACAACATTCGAGGCTTTGCGAAGGAGTCTTCGAATAAATGTTAAACCCACGGACACCATAGAAGCCTCTAGACTCGGTCGACCTAAGGAGAACAACGCCACACGACCGATCAGGATTGTGATTCCGGATGAAGACGTGAAAAGGGAATTCATAAGCGCGTACATTCAGGTGAGACCAAGAATATCCCTGAACGAGCATCTGATTAGTTATAAGAGAAACCTCTTGAAAAGGATAAGAGATCTGAGGAAGGACTTCCCAGATGAGATCTCGAAGTGTTCCGCTCGCAACGGGTCAATATATGTAAAGAGATCACCGACCGGTGTAAAAGTTCCAGTAAAATCTGACAATGACTTTAATAATTTTCTAATACAAGTGAATTTTGATCCAAATAACTTCATAGTTCCCGTCCCAACTAATTCAAACGGTCACCCACAGGGCCACGTCAATAGATCTCCCAGTAATAATAATTATTAATATCATTACTTTGCTACTGTCCTACTTACAGAAACTTTAGAGTTGGCTCGACATAAATTGTAACTGAATTTGCCTGATGAACTTCCAAATGTTTAAATGTTCAGTTTTCTATCTGATCAAAATCACCGCCATCCCAGTGATTTACTCAGAACCTACCTTAAACTGTAAATGAGCCTGCCTGATGCAACTCGTCCATTTTGTTACTTACTATCATTATTATTATTATTTTGTCAATTTTTATCATTTACTATCACTATTACTTATATTTATCATTACTACTCGTATTTTCATTATTTTATTATTATTATTATTATTATTACTATCTATCATTTCTTATTAATTATCACTATCTATTATTATTATTATTACTTTGACTACTATTATTTTTATAATACTATCATTTTCATTTGCTCATACTACTGTCGCAAGACCCCACTCAAAATATGATTCCCAAAGAGTAAAGTGCCTTACTGTATATTTCATTCGTAACATCCTGTTCAAATTTTCCTTTCCTTTCAGCTTCCTTAAAATTTTATTGACTTCTCTTCCTAGTCGAATTCCTAACTATGTCTCATACTTCCCTGAAAGACCTTCCAAGTAGGGCAGGGTTCTGATTAATCAGTTAATCATTGTTTCGAATTTAATCATTACGTAATCAAAAAAAAAATTTAGAAACTGATGGGAAATGATTAATTTTCCTTATAATTTCAGCATCATTTTACCTTAAATTTTGTAATGTATCATTTAAATTTGGCACCTTTTTGCGTGTATAAACTGTATAATCCGCCCATGCCTGATTTCTTGAACTAAAGCAAACTAAATGTTTGAGCAAAATGTTTTCTTATGTCTTATCTCACGCAACAGAAACAATAAAGCTCTTTCTTACTCTTTTCAGAAGTATTTAATTGTTTTAAAATTTTAATCAGTTAATCATTGAGTAATTAGAAAATTTCATCATTCATCACTTTTTTCTAAAAATGATTAATTAACCATGCCCTACTTCCAAGCCTTTTAGAACTGTTATGAGATAAATGAAGGCGATGATGAATTTTTTAAGCGGTCACATATTGTCTCCGAGAGTGTTTACTATGATATAAATGACATAGGTTCCGACCATTTAAATTTCAATAAGAAGTTTACGAGTCTAACTCTGAACATAAGAAGCATACCTGCTAGGAGGCAGAGGGTCGTAGTTAATGGTAGTGAATCGGGGTGGTTGGATGTTGGTAGCGGTGTCCCACAGGGTTCCGTGTTAGGCCCATTGCTATTCGTAATTTACATTAACGACATAGATGTAGGATTGACTAGTAACGTGTCAAAATTCGCGGACGATACTAAAATAGGCGGTAAGGTTGTTAACGAGGACGATAGAAATAGGCTCCAAGACGATGTAAATAGGATTATGGAGTGGACGGGATCTTTTCCGTTTGACACACATGGTTCGATTTTATTTTAAATTTCTACACAGACGTAGTTTTGCATGCCGATTACGAAAATCAGAACCATTGTTTGGAGAAATTAATAATAAAAAAGTTACAACCCTTTAAAGTATTTTATTAATATTAGTGACAAAAATCAACACAAATTAATATTTTCGATTAAATGTTGCGATGCACTGTAGCATTTTTTGGAACTGGTCGCAGTTTTCGTGTCTGCGTCGCCAAATAAACTCGCAGAGGTAGGAATCGATCATCGAACGATGAGTGCCGCAACGTCGTTTATTAGAGCGTTTAAGGCAGTTCCATGTGCTTTCAACTTGTTGCGTGTGGGTCCCGTCTTCTGAGTTGACGAACTCAACACTGTGGTTCACTCTTTGATGGTGAAACTTATAGCCTGGTATCTGTGGGATGTGGGAATAGGCTCGCCACAGGTCACTGTAGATTGTCGTTTCTGGCAGAATCGATGCCCGGATACACTCTTCAAGTGTCTCACGGTTGCGACATGGGACAGCATAGAGGAACACCTGCCGAGTCTCGCGACACACACCGCCGAAAACCCACTGCTCCGGTAGCACTCTTCCTCGATTGTACTTTCGTCTCTAGTATACTGTTTCGTCAATTTCTACAATTGTTCCAGGACCACCTATCTGCGCTGGGTACCTAACCTAACCTAACCTAAAAATTCAATCTTTAAAGGGTTGTAACTTTTTTATTATTAATTTCTCCAAAAAATGGTTCTGATTTTCGTAATCGGCATGCAAAACTACGTCTGTGTAGAAATTTAAAATAAAATCGAACCATGTGGGTCAAACGGAAAAGACCCGACGGATAAGTGGCAGATGCAATTTAACGTAGACAAATGTAAAGTTTTGCATATAGGTTCTCGTAACAATAATCACACGTACACGTTGGATGATAGAGAGTTAGCGAGCGTTGACGAGGAAGTAGATTTAGGCTTACGCGTATCTAAGGATTTAAAGGTTAGGAACCAGTGCCTGGAGTCTTGCGCAAAAGCTAATAGGATGTTAGGCTTCATAGCGCGTAATTTCAATTTAAATCGAAGGATATTATATTGCCCCTTTACAAGTCCCTAGTCAGGCCTCATTTAGAATATGCCGTTCAGTTTTGGTGCCCGTACTTGCGTGAGGATATTGATAGGTTAGAAAGGGTTCAGCGTCGTGCCACGAAACTGATTCCGTCATTGCGCAACAAGCCTTATGAAGATAAGATTAAAGAGTTAGACTTGTATTCACTCGAAACTAGGAGATTAAGGGGGGAGCTTATTGAAGTTTTCAAAATCGTTAATAACATCGATAAAGTAAATTTTAACAAATTGTTCACTTTCGATAATAATAATACTCGTAATAACGGATTTAAGTTGCGTGGCAGACGTTTCATCACTAATATCGCTAAAAACTTCTTTACGTTTAAAGTAACTGATAAATGGAATAATCTTCCCGCGTCAGTCGTGAACTCTACCAGCGTTAATATGTTTAAGAACCGTTTAGATAGGCATTTTAAAAATATTAACGTTGTTTAATATAATAATAAAACAATCTCCCTTTTCCCTCTCAGCCTCCCCCTTTTCCATCTCAGCCTCCCCCTTTTCCCTCTCAACCTCCCCCTTTTCCCTCTCAGCCTCACCCTTTTCCCTCTCAGCCTCACCCTTTTCCCTCTCAGCCTCACCCTTTTCCCTCTCCCTCGTTAAAATTATTAACGTTGTTTAATATAATAAAACAATTAGCAACATGAGCTCTAGGGGTGGTGATCGAGGATGAGTCTGTTGACAATAATGCCAGCTTGACATGCCAGTGTGTGATGCCAGCAAAAAAAAAAAAAAATAGACTAACATGATCGTAGATGTAGCTCGTATCGTAAACTAACCCACTTTTTGTTTTACTTTACCTACTTTTTTTTTTCTTCTTATCCTCTCCTTACTTGCATGTCTGTAGTTTGCATGGTATGATAGTGAATTAAGACTGTGTTTGCATGGTTTGTAAGCGTTCTTATTTTACTTCTTTTCATCTTTCACCCCTTTCCTATTCTCTCCGAATATTTTTCTGACTTGTCGGCAGTGGCCGACTGATGATGATGGTGAGCCTTTCTTTCTCTTTTTCTGAATGAATGTTAACCCATGAGTGATAGGTGTTGCTACTTAATTAACCCCTTATTCTCTTCTCTTAACCCCCTACTCTTTCCTTTCTCTCGGGCTAACCTTAGAGTGGATCTTAGGGTCTTTGTTAGCCTTAGCTTCTGTAGATCTGTAGATCAGTGATCTTACATTATTACATTAATGTCCGACTCTATTGAAGCATGCGCCGTAAATATAACCTTAGAAAATACTAATTTAAATATAACTGGTATCTACCAGACTCCAAATGGAGGTTTTATCCATTTCCTGGAGAATATTGACTTTATTTCAAATCATAATAGTATAAAACAGCGTAAAGCAATATTCCTGGGCGACTTCAATTCTGATCTCTTAAAATGTAATAAACACAGACCCCTCCTAAAAATCACAGACAGAATGGTAACATATGGCTTCTGCCCAGCCATTACGCGAGCTACACGTGTTACGACTCCTATAAAGCACTCAACCTTAATAGACCATATAAATTATAGTGTAAAGGTTATCTGAACCATATAGCCAGTATACTTCTGCTGGGCATCTCTGACCATTTCGGTTGTGTCTTAGCGTTAAATGAGTCATAAAATCCCAGAGACAGATCGCGTAAAAATAAAAGTAAGAAAAATAAATGAAAATTTAGAAGGTCTGAAACAGAAATTAGACTCAATAGATTATAGGTCCGAAGTCCTCGAAGGGGCTGACTCACATAGATGAAAATTTTATTAAATTCTCAGACATACTGTACGATTTATTCAACGAGCTTTGTCCCGCGACTGCCATAAACACGACCCATAAAAGGCAAAATAAACCGTAACTACACAAACCTTTCCTAAAAGTTATATGGTAAGAACCAGACTTCAATATTATTGTCAACTTGCAAATGATATCAGGTATCACTGAAGGGAAACTATGATATTAGGAATTGTGCTTGATGACAAACTAACCTTTCGTCAACATATTGAAAATATAGATCATAAACTATCGAAATTCTTGTTTATATTAGCAAAATTACATTTCCTTCCCACAAATACACTTGAAGCGCTATACTTCTCTCTAGTTTATCCATATCTTAAATACAATGGGAGTGAATGCGATTACATCATCAACCCTTTAGTCATAAACCAGAAGAGAATTATTAGAAAAGTATACAAGAGTGATTATTATGCTCATACATCAGGAATCTTCAAGCAACTGCGTATATTAAAATTTAAAGATATATTTGAAAAACAGATGTGCTCCTTAATGTTTAGACTTTAGAGTTACAAAACAATCTGCTCCGATCATATTAAACGAGAATATAATGACCAATTAGATATGTCATAAACATCAAACAAGATATATGGAGAGTGAACTCTCAAAGCCAAACACTTATTTAGCGGTGGAATTATGGAGCAATCTAGCGAATGAATTAAAAACAATCAATGTTCTCTCATCTTTTATAAAGCGATTAAAACTTAACAAATTGCAAAGTTACTGAAGGCACTTCTTTGTTTCTGTTTACTAAAATTCTCATCACCCTTCTTCTAAAAATTTCTCGTATTACTTTTTTACCACCCTTCACATTTCATTATTCTTTGTACTAACTGTCTAATAAAAGTATATGTCCTAGTCTGCAAGTTCCTTACAGTTTTATACTGGTTTCATTATTCATTGTATCATATTTAACTCCTGTTATAAGTACAGGGTAGGAGAAAATTCTTTAAGGATTTTATACATACAAATAATTTGTTAATATATAAATTCCAATGATGTCACTGCAGTGTATGCGATACTTTTCAAAGCAACTATACAACGCCAGGAATGCCCCTATGTTAGAATAGGGTAAAGATGGAATATAGCACTGAAACAAAAGTATATCTTGTAGCATGGGCTATTTCTTATAATAATTGTGAAGAAAGTTGCATTTATTTCAACAAAAATATAATAAACTACCACCAAATGCAACCACTCTTCTATACTGGAAGCTCAAACGTTTGGAAACAGGGAGCTGGTAAAAGATCGTCCAAGAAGCGGAAGGCCTGTAACGGCGACAGGAGACAATAACAAAGAAAGTGGCCTCGCCACTTTTCAAATAGATCCAACAACTTCAACGAGAAAAATCGCACAGGAATTGGGTATTTCCAAATTTTCAGTAGCAAAAATATTGAAATCACAGGGGTATCACGATTACAAACCCATTTACTCTCAGCTCATATACTACGATGAGTGTGATAGACGGCTGCAATTTGCTGAAACAATGAGACAAAAGTTCAACAGTGATCCAGATTTCCTTCGAAAGATCAAATTTTCAGGTGAATGTGTCTTCAGTTTAACGAGAAAAGGAAACAAACGCAACGTTCACTATTGGGCGAAGAAAAATCCCAAAATACGATTGAGTAAACCCGTTAAAATGGTTACAATAACAGTTTTGGCGTGCATTGGTTATTTAGGACTCATTTCCTTTGACATATCGAGAGATAGGATGGATGGAAAACGCTATTGACAGGTTTTGAGAGACAAAGTTTTGCCACAATTTACTAATGGCGTTGGCTGGAATTGGCTTTATGAACATGATGGAGCGCCACCACATTACTCTGCAGCTGCCCGTGAGATTGTGGATACCAGTGCTGAAGGAAGATGGCTTGGGCGGCGAGGTTCCATCGAGTGGCCAGCCAGATCACTCGATTTAACCCCCATGTGATTTCTGGCTTTGGGCTTATTTGCGTGAAAAACTCTACACTCCTGGTTTCATCTATCCAGATGTGAATGCCCTCGGCCGCAGAACAGATGAACAACTGAAAAGGATCCCACTCGATATGTTCAGAACAATGTAGAGTTTCACAAAGAGAATCCACAAATGTATAATAGCGGATGGAGAACTCTTTGAAGATTAAATTAAAATTTAACGAAATATTTGTATGAATAAAATTTTTATAAACTTTTTGTTTGATTTGTTTCATCATTTGAACACTTATCCGTATAATGTTGTTAACTAAATAGTTGTATGTATAAAATCCTTGGAGACTTTTCTCACACTCTGTATATGGCCTAGTCTGTAAATTGCCTTTAGTATTTAAGTCTATTATAAACATCTTGTAATTATATTTATTACATAATTATTATTATATCTAATTAGTAGATTTCGGTCTGTGAAGCGTGCACGTTTGCTAAAGGCATGTTACAACCGCATACAAACAACATCCGCATTTAATATTTGTAAATAAATAAATAAATAAATAAAAATAAAAATAAAATAAAAAATCTTTAATATCTCGTATATCTTCGCAAATATTTCTAAAAAAAAACAGTATATCAAACTGAAATCAATTAATTATCTTATCCAATTGTTAAATCACATTTACATAATTCTTTGCATTATTATAAAGATATAAGCAATAAAAAGTTGTCCAGACGTAAGATTTTAATCATTTAATCCGTCAACATTGAAAAGAAACGTCATGAGAACGCGTAATCGCTTTTATACTAACTTATTTATTCTTCTTTGTAAACCTTGAACGAAATTTCTCACTTGAATTTTTCTAAATGGTTCCATAGTTTCATTGAAACTTTTGAAGAATTATTGTTTCGTTTATCGTTTATTGGACTGCAGTTGCCATTAGTGTGAAATATCACTGCCATTTACAGTTATATACAGTATATATATATATTTATATATACTCTTTCTGGTGCTCAACTTTTGGGCCTCGACAAGGACTAATGAGGGAACATCTTTACTAATATATTTTTTTCTGTTTCTGGATTCGAAGTAATTTTTAAAAATCTGTATCAAAGAAAAATTTTAATGTGTGTACTATTTTCCGTCCAAACGCCCATTTTAGTGTATGGGCAGGTCGCGGCAGTATTTCAAAGGAAACAAGGCAGGTGTATCATTGTACAAACGAGACCTCCGTACGTAGTTCATCATCAGTGAAAGCAACACTGCTCCTCGTTATCCCAGTTCAAAAAATATCCAAATCTGTAGCCGTTTTTGCGTAATTTTCGTCAGTTTGTATTGCAGACACTTCTAGTTATTATCAGTCGAAGTGCATGTTTCTTCAGGAGCAAGATGCACCGTAAGCTTGTGTTTCCTTCTCAAAGCAGTACAACTTCACTTGTATCAATCACAGTTGCATTCGTACAAACCTAGGCCTTCTCCGCACAAACCGGACCCAAAAACCATAAACATCTGCAATCGCAAACCTTCCACCTATATTCTGTTTACTTTATTATTATCAGAGTTTACTCGTTTACTCCTTCATTAAATCTCCCCATTCAAATATCCCACTTTTATAATTTACTTTGTTATTTAATTTGAACTCAATTTTAGATTTACTGATGGTGAATCTAGTCAGATTCAAAACGTCTTACTGGAATAAATGTTTTATGAAATTCCCCTCGTCGTCACCTTCTTGTGTAAATTCAGATTTCCCAGAAACCGATCCGTAGCTGATATATATATATATGTGTGTGTGTGTGTGTGTGTGTGTGTGTGTGTGTGTGTGTGTGTGTCTCTCTCTCTCTCTCTCTCTATATATATATATATATATATATATATGATTCTAGGACAGTTCATACCAGGACAGCTCATACCAGGACAACTTATACCCAGACAACTCATACCCGGACAACTCATACCTAGGACAACTCATACCTAGGACAACTCATACATAGGACCAGAAATAAAAATGAAAAATTAATGAAAACATTTATTTTGTAAAATTAAAAATTAAATTTAAACATTTAGAATTCATGCAAGTTATTAATGAAAACATTTTGAAATGAAAACATTTATTTTTAAAATTAATGAAAACATTTTGTAAAATTAAAAATTAAATTTAAACATTTAAAATTCATGCAAGTTATTATATATATATATATATATATATGCCCAGTTAGGTTCATTGAATGCCCGGTTAGGTCAACTGAATACCCGGTTGGGTTCATTGAATGCCCAGTTAGGTCAACTGTGCGCCCTTGGCGATTGGTTAGGTTTAGTCGTGATATTTTCGTTAAAACTAACGAAAATATCACGACTAAACCTAACCAATCGTCAAGGGCGTACAGTTGACCTAACCGGGCATTCAAATTTTATCCTATGTAAATAATGGTTCTCTATTTATTATATGTTTGCAATAAATAATAAATTTGTTGTTATTGTATTCTTATCTTATTTTGGTTAATTTGCAGAGTTTAAACTTTCGGGGTGGATATAGATGAAAAGATGAACATTGGGGTGGTAATTGTTGAAGAGAGTATGAGTTGTCCTAGGTATGAGTTGTCCTAGGTATGAGTTGTCCGGGTCTGAGTTGTCCGGTATAAGTTGTCCGGGTATGTGTTGTCCTGGTATGAGCTGTCCGGTCACGGACTAGAAGTACCACTTTTAGTTTTTCTAATTTTACTGGTAAAAGTTCCTCGAAACCGTTTGATTTACTTATTGTCGTCTCTCCCATATGACTTTTTTCACGTGCATATATAGCACAGCCACCTTTACAGCTTACTGTTTTATCAGTTCGTAGTAAGCTGTAACCATCGATAGGTATTTATTTCTTACCTATGCAGCATTCGCAGTTTTCACAGTCTCCTAGCAATCTTTAAGATGTGTTTCTGTGAGGCATGCGATGCCATCCCTTGTTTTATCCATAAATCCTTTCTGGGACTTTGTTTAGCGAGTGGTTCGGTTTTAACCCTTGAATATTAGCTAGGACAATATTTATGTTCTTAGTTTTGTGTTGCCCCTTATGCATTCCAAATTCATTATCCTTCAGTTTCACGTGTTTTGTAGCCTTGGGGTCTTCCGAGAAAGATCCGCTTCCGCTTACTTGCTCTGGAAACGTTTCGGATCGGGGGTTCTCAACCTGTATGAGGCTTGTTATGAGAGAGATACAGTATCTTCGTTTTTCCATTTCAGGCGGTTGAAGTCGAAAAGGAATTGGCAAAAATCACATATAATTGCTTTAGAGTCATCTGTTACACTGTTGCAGAAATTGCAGCGTTGTAGAATTTATTCGCCATTTCCGTGTTACTTATAGAAAGTAAAAACTGGTGAGCGAAATCTGACTCGAAAGGATAGCGTGAAGGGTGGAGAGATTCTCACTCAAATTGAGTGAGGGAAAGTTTTCTCCGTTACTCCGAGGGATAGGGGATGTGGCGCGATGTACAGTATATTCTCACTGACTGGTGCCCGGGAGTGTGATCGCGGGGGGATAGCTGGGGGATAGTCGTAGGAATTGTTTCAACCTACAGATGGGCAGCTAATTTCCTTTAAAGTAATGAAACACTCGAAAAACGTTTTATAGATTAATTCGCTTTGTTTTATTTATTTGTTATGCTATACTCTACGCCGTAATTTCAACACTTAAAAGGAAATATCACTGTGTGCACTAGATATTAACTCAGATAATAGCACTGCTTAAAATTTATTAATTGCGGGATTTTCACTGTAATACCACTTTTATTCGGAGTTCGATCGAAACACTGGGCAGAAGGATTTTATATATATATATATATATATATATATATATATATATATATATATATATATATATAATATATATACACACTGTATATATATATATATATATATATATATATATATATATACGTGACCGGACAGCTCATACCAGGACAACACATACCCGGACAACTTATACCGGACAACTCAGACCCGGACAACTCATACCTAGGACAACTCATACCTAGGACAACTCATACTCTCTTCACAATTACCACCCCAATGTTCATCTTTTCATCTATATCCACCCCGAAAGTTTAAACTCTGCAAATTAACCAAAATAAGATAAGAATACAATAACAACAAATTTATTATTTATTGCAAACATATAATAAATAGAGAACCATTATTTACATAGGATAAAATTTGAATGCCCGGTTAGGTCAACTGTACGCCCTTGACGATTGGTTAGGTTTAGTCGTGATATTTTCGTTAGTTTTAACGAAAATATCACGACTAAACCTAACCAATCGCCAAGGGCGCACAGTTGACCTAACTGGGCATTCAATGAACCCAACCGGGTATTCAGTTGACCTAACCGGGCATTCAATGAACCTAACTGGGCATATATATATATATATATATATATAACTTGCATGAATTTTAAATGTTTAAATTTAATTTTTAATTTTACAAAATGTTTTCATTAATTTTAAAAATAAATGTTTTCATTTCAAAATGTTTTCATTAATAACTTGCATGAATTCTAAATGTTTAAATTTAATTTTTAATTTTACAAAATAAATGTTTTCATTAATTTTTCATTTTTTTTTCTGGTCCTATGTATGAGTTGTCCTAGGTATGAGTTGTCCTAGGTATGAGTTGTCCGGGTATGAGTTGTCTGGGTATAAGTTGTCCTGGTATGAGCTGTCCTGGTATGAACTGTCCTAGAACCCTTATAGTCATCGACAGACCAGCAAAATTCTTGCATGTCATTGTTGACAACAGAAACGTAATAAAGTCCTTAAACCCTCCATCCTCCAATATACTGTAATACTCTGCGGAGATTTTATTTTCCCATTTATAAAATACAAAAAGGTGAGAAGAACAAACGAATTTACGTTGACACAAGAGATAACGTATACCACCAAAAAAAATAAATGCCTGGATCTGGTATTCACGAACAACTCCAACTTGATTGATGATATAAAAATAAGCCCAACTATTATCTCAGACCACAACATAATCAAGATATTAACTAATATTAAAATATATTAATATATTAAAAGAAAATACTCATACTGAAGAAAGACGCAAATCTGAGATTTTGAACTTAAGCTCCAAGACTATAAATTAGGAAGAAATTAGAAATCAGATCTCACATGGCACAAATAGATTGGAAAACAGTTTCAGAGGATAAAGCAACCGAAGAAATGTTAACAACCTTGGGAGAAAGGATGCTTGAAATTTTAGAAAAATATGTTCCGAAAACACAGCCAGAGGAACAGAGGAATTTTTTCGAGAGGCTAAAGCAAACAATATTCCGCAAAAGAGAGTAACTGCGAAGTTAATTAATTGCATAGACAACAATACCAGGGAAGAAAAACATGAAAAACTGGAGATTATTGATTGGGAAATACAAGCCCTAATTAAGGGCCATACAGAGAGGGAGGGGGAAAATGCGGTAGAAATAATAAAGGAAAATCCATAATACTTTAGAGCTATGCGAAAAGGAAAATAAAAACGCGCGCCACTATCGGGCCCTTAAAGAAAAGAAATAATGAACTAACCGACAATTTGAAAGAGATATCTGAAACATTGAGAGCCCAGTACGAATCACTTTTCAGTACCCCAAAAAGTGACAAAGTGATACCTGACAGAGATGCATTCTTTGAAGAGAAATTACAAGGAGATTATATAGTAGATTTTGATTTTATCGAAGATGATATACGCGAGTTGTAGGACAAATGAAATCAAATTCAGCTGCAGGTCCGGACGAATGGAACGTCTTATTGATTAAAAACTGTAAAAATTAAATAGCTATACCCTTACACTGGATACGAAGAAGATCCCCAGATATGGGGAAAACACCGAGCATCCTGAAAAGAGCGAACATTGGCACTATATATAAAGGTGGGGATAGATCTCGAGCAAAGAACTAAAGACCAGTGTCCTGACGTCCCATCTCACCAAAATATTGAAAAAGGAGTTATAGTGAAAATTTATAACTTCTTGAAGACATTGGAAAGATTTAATGAGAACCAGTACGGATTCTGATCAGGAAGATCGTGCCTATCACAACTTACAGAGCACTATAACAATAACATAGACGCAACTGGAAGCAAAGAAAACTACGATGTTATATACACGGGTTTTGCTAAAGCGTTCGATAAGTGTGATCAGGGTATAAAGGTGATATTTATATTTTCACATAAAATGTGAATATATTTATTTAGATATAATATATATATTATATATATTTATTTATATTTTCACATAAAATGAAATATATGGGAATAACAGGCAAGGTGGGAAAATGGATCTACAATTTCCTCAGATAACATCAACAGGCCGTAAAATTCCAAGATATATCATCATCAGAATCGGAAGTACGCAGCTCGGTCCCACAAGGATCAGTATTGGCCCCACTCCTATTCATTATCATGCTAACAGACATAGACAATGAAATAACCTCAACTCTAAAAGAAAATAGTTTGGTTGTCAGGGGGTCAAGTCTATTGAATCAACTTACGAAGTAAATTAGAAACATTACTGGTGTCAAAGTAGAATTCTTCAAAAGAAGACTAGACGCCTGGCTTATGACGGTACCAGATGAGCCGGGTGTGATTGGCTATATGCGATGGAGATCGGAAGAGAGCAACTCGCTCCTCTCCTCCACCAAGCCAAGCCTAGAGGTGGCCCCCACCAGCTTGACCTTCGTGAGAAGAGAGACCAGCGCACGGAACTGCTACGAAGTTACGATTTATATATATATATACACACACACACCTTGGTTACTTTGGTTTTTCTTCCGCCCAAATTGCTCATTCTGACGAAGGTCAAGCTTATCACTCCACTTTAGACCTCTACTTTAACGTAGAATCCGAACCACGCCCCACCAGCAGCCTAGCGTCTTAACCACTAGGCTACCCATTTATCGACCAACCAATTTCCTTACTGTGTGGAAGGATGAAGAGCTGGGTTTTGCTGCGCGCTGCCTGCCGTCACCGGGTCTCGATCCCGGTGCCGATAGATTCGTACTCAGCGACGCTAACCACTACACCACCGAGGCGCATATATATATATATATATATATATATATATATATATATATATATATTATATATATATATATAAAGGGAGACCTCGAACTTTGGCTGTAAAATCTAAAGTTACCAATGGTACATAGAACCATAAAATTTTAGTATGTTAGTATTAGGTAATTTTATGGTTTGTATGCCAACTTTTAGCATCTCCTGTTTTATCGATTTTCTTGAGAAGCTTGTCCAAACCTCCTGCAGTTGGCTTGCGTTAATTAAAATCGCTTTAATTATCGTAAGATTTTTCTGGAATATTCGCCACAAATCCAATTTCTCAGTTAAAATGCTGAAAGATGGCATACAAACCATAAAATTACTTTGGACTAACATACTAAAATTTCATGGTCCTATGTACCATATTTGCCGAGATATGAAGGATTTAAAAGGCCTCCCTTTTTTTTTGCCGACCCGATAATGCACTAATAGTGTAAATGGAGAATTTCCAGTGGCATAAAGAAATGTTCAATAAATCCGTAATTTTCATTAGTTTTCTTTGAAATCTGCTCACCGTATACGAAATTTACTTAGTTGTAGGTTGTGAAAAAAATACTGAAATCTGACTATAACTTTAGATTTTACAGCCAAAGTTCGAGGTCTCCCTTTTTTTTTGCCCACCATATATATATATATTATAATATATATATATATATATATACAGGGCGTCCCAAAAAAATGTATACACGCTTTAAATACTTATAAAGGCAGTGTTTATTAAAATACATTTCATTTTCAAAATGTAATAGAATCTACAGACATTATTTAACTGTTTTGTCAACGCCTGTTTTCAAACTGACGTCCGTTCTGGTCCAGGCACTGCTGATAACGCGAAGCAATGGAATCGCAAACATCACGAAACATTTCGTTTGGTATTTGTGTGCATTCTCGTTCAATGGCTGCTCTCAATTCAGCGACTGTTGCAGGTTTTATAGCGTAGACTTTGTTTTTTAAGCATCCCCATAAAAAAAAGTCTAGTGGTGTGAGGTCTGGTGAACGCGGAGGGTATTCTACGAAACCCCTTCGTCCAATCCACATCCACATCGTGCCAAGTACCACTCGCAATACTCCACTCTTCGGTCCGGATCATCATCTTCATTAATAGCATGGACTAATCTTGGAATGTAACTTTTCCATTGACAGCGCTTCAAAATGCGTTGGACAGACGATTCTGAAATTCCTACCTCACGACTCGCTTGCCGCACAGATTTTCTTGGACTTTGGTGATACGTTTCCAGTACTCTTTCTTGCTTTGTGGGGCTTGTCGATGTCCGTGGTCTTCCGGAACGCTTCTTGTGGACATTCTGAACAGTTCCATCGGCTTCAAACTTATCTCTAATTCGAGTGATGGTAAGTCGCGTTGGTGGATCTGTTTGAAACTCCCTCCTAAACTGTCTTTGCACTTCAACTGCGTTTTCACACTTCCAGTAGCATTTTAGAATGAATTTCCTTTGTTCAGAGCTTAGTCTGACTGCCATTATTAATTCTAATGGGTTTAACTTGGAAAGAAAGAAACATCAATTGAGCTATCAGCTGTTAAAGTGTGTATACATTTTTTTGGGACGCCCTGTATATATATATATATATATATATATATATATATATATATATATATATATATATATATATATATATATATATATATATATACTGGGTGATCCAGATAAATGGGACCCATAAAAAAAAGCCAAATATTCTTAATATTTAATTCCTTTCATAAAAACTATATATCATTCGAAAGAGTAGAGTTACAAGTTTATTATGAAATATTCATTTTTTAAAAATGACTCCTTTCAAATGTGCTCCATTAGTTGCCAAGCATTCCAGTGTTCTCGCTTGTAAGTTCTGCATCACTTTTGCAAGAGTGTGCGGTGGTGGTATGGCCTGTATCTCATTTGTGATGGCGGCCTTCAATTCTTGCAAGGTCGTTGGGTTATTTCTGTAGACCCTACTCTTTAAATATCCCCAGAGATAATAATAATCTAAGGGATAAAAATCCGGAGACCTTGCGGGCCATTCAACGTCTCCAAATCTTGAGATTAACTCGCCTGGAAACGTTTGACGCAAAACTGCCATGCAGTTCCTCGTGGTATGGCAGGTAGCTCCGTCTTGTTGGAACCAGTGGTTTTCTAGACAAAGATCTCTTAATTTAGGAATAAGGAAATCGGTCAACATTTTTTCGTAGCGATCACCATTTACAGTGACCGTGTTTCCGGTGGAATCCTCGAAAAAGTACGGCTCTATGATCTGAGATGCAGTAAGACCACACCAAACAGTTACACGCTGACTGTGCAACGGGACTTCGGTAATATTCAATGGATTTTCTGTTGCCCAGAAACGACAATTTTGTTTGTTTACAGTTCCATTCCAGTGAAAATGGGCTTCGTCTGACATAATCAAAGTTGCTAGAAAATTGGTGGTGTCATTTACCTTCTGTTGGATCCATTGACAGAATTGTCGTCTTCGTGCGAAATCTCCATCGTTTAGTTGTTGCACTGTTTGAATTTTATATGGAAAGAGCATTAAATTTTGCTTGAATATACGGTGTGTTGTTCCATATCCAACTCCTAACAGCTGAGAAGCACGTTTGATGCTTATGTTAGGATTATCCTGTACAATTTCATGAGTTCTGTTAATGATCTCGTCTATCCTTGCTCTGCGCACTCTTCCAGTTGGTTTTCTTTTTCCAATGCTGCCAGTTAGGGAAAAATTTCTGACACACCGACGGATTACTTTCTTAGAAGGTGATTTTGACATCTGAAAATTTGTCTTGAAAGATCTTTGAGCTGAAACTACACTTCTTCCATGCTCATAATATTGCTCAGTTATGAAACGCAGCTGTTCCACAGTCCATGCAGTCATCTTGAAGGGTTAGTTTTAACTAACACTCTTATTTTGTTTTGTATCTTATCTTGTCTTGTATTGTCAAAACCTATACAATCCTGTACAAACTTGTAACTATCCTCTTTCGAATGATGCGTATGATTTTATAAAAGGACTTATACTTTAAGAGTTACAGGGGTTTCTTTTGGGTCCCATTTCTCTGGATCACCCTTTATATATATATATGGGATGAATTTTACAACTAAACACGTGAAATGAATGAATGATGCAAACCCACAAGGAAAACGAAAAACGATTCCAAGGCCTTTCCTGTATTCAGAGCTACACCTCGTCAGGGAATGAAGAGAGAAGGCAAGATGCCCACAAATATATACAACGTAGCGGAAACCAAAACAATTATCACATGATTAATAAGAGTTAATGAGAAGCAAAAGGAATTTTAACAAGATATTGTCAATTTTATACATTCCCGCACTCTTATTGAAATTGTTTTTAAAATGATAAATGCACATCCTAGAATATTTCTTTCAATTATATCTCTGTTTTCAACAAGCGCTTTAGAACTATCCCACTTGATGCTATGATTACATCTATACATATGGTTAAACAAAGCATTGGAATTATTAGCTGTTCTACACGCATATTTATGCTGTTTTACCCTAATATCTAACGTTTTACCCGTTTGGCCTATATATACTGAGTTACATTGTGTACATCCGATCGAATACACACAACCAACTACATTATCTGGGCTATTCTTTATTAGGCGTGATTTAACAGTATTATTATACTTAAAGACTACATTGATGCCAATTGCTTTAAGTAAAGTCGGAAGATATTGAAAATTAACATGGAAGGTAGGCTAAGGATATTTTTACGTTCAAATTCCTTTACAGTTACATTATTATAATACCTATTCTTGGCTTTCCTAAGACAGTTATCTAAAAATGAAATAGGATAACATAATTTAGTACCAATATTGATGATATTGCATAACTCGGAATCTAAAAATTCAGGACTAACAACTCTCAATGCTCTAAGAAACATTGCAGAGAAAAGAGAGGATTTAATCGAGGGATGATGGTCAGAATAAAAATGCACATAAGAGTTATTATTAGTAGGCTTGCGATAGACTTCAAATTTGAACTGATTAGAGCATCTCCAAATTTTTAGATTCAGAAAAGATAAGCTTCCATCATTTTCTTTTTTAACTGTGAACTTAATAGATGGGACTAAATTGTTGAGCCTACCAAGAAATAAGTCAACATAATAACATAATAAATTGTTGACCCTACCAAGAAATAAGTAAACATAATAACATAATAATTTGGATAATGACTTATTTCTTGGTATGCTCAACAATTTAGCCCCATCTATCAAGTTCACAGTTGAAAAAGAAAACGATGGAAGTTTATCTTTTCTGAATCTAAAAATTTGGAGATGCTCTAATCAGTTCAAATTTGAAGTCTATCGCAAGCCTACTAATAATAACTCTTATGTGCATTTTTATTCTGACCATCATCCCTCGATTAAATCCTCTCTTTTCTCTGCAATGTTTCTTAGAGCATTGAGAGTTGTTAGTCCTGAATTTTTAGATTCCGAGTTATGCAATATCATCAATATTGGTACTAAATTATGTTATCCTATTTCATTTTTAGATAACTGTCTTAGGAAAGCCAAGAATAGGTATTATAATAATGTAACTGTAAAGGAATTTGAACGTATAAATATCCTTAGCCTACCTTACCATGTTAATTTTCAATATCTTCCGACTTTACTTAAAGCAATTGGCATCAATGTAGTCTTTAAGTATAATAATACTGTTAAATCACGCCTAATAAAGAATAGCCCGGATAATGTTGTTCGTTGTGTGTATTCGATCGGATGTACACAATATAACTCAGTATATATTGGCCAAACGGGTAAAACGTTAGATATTAGGGCAAAACAGCATAAATATGCGTGTAGAACAGCTAATAATTCCAATGCTTTTGTTGGTTTTCGTCGTCGTCGTTGGGCCTAGGCAAGCTACGGCTTGGGACCGTAGCGCATCTATCCGGTATAGGTTAACGTGGATGATGTAGCCATAAGCACTGCCGCTGGTTAAGTGCCAACCAGTGACTATCTCACTAGCCGTATTGAGTCCGTTAGGCGAAACTGCGACAGTACCAAAGGTGGAAAATATAACCCTTGGATTTTTATTATTTATTTGTAAAATGGACATGGTATTAGATTAAAATAATTATTTGAATATAAATAATTAACTGACAATTGTGATATATAATTAATTATGTTTACATACAATAAAATAATACAATATACATAAAATTAGTATTAATGTGGTTTACAATTGAATTATGATGGGTAACTAATTTAAAATGAATTTATAGCTATTCCGAAATTCAAGACGGTAAAATTAACATTTATCTTTAAACTAAAATAAGAGTATTCACTACACACTCCCCCACCAGAGAGGAAGTTCAAAGAGTTCCGAACGACACAGATTTCCTCTGGACCTTTTTGGTAGCTACATGTACCTCGCTTAAGGTTGATTCCAAAAACGCAGGCTTAAGACGATCGATAGAAACCTTGTCGACCTTGGAACCGCGCTGGATGAGGAATGATTTGCGCGTACGTCGGAGAACTTCATAGGGTCCGTCATATGGACATTGGAGAGGCCGTTTTGGGACAGGTACACGAACGAAAACGTGGGTGCAAGATTGGAGGGCTGGGGAAACAAAGATGTTCTGTTGGCTAGTCAATCGAGGGGGAACAGGCTGAAGGGACTGCATGTGAGAGGAAAGTGTTTGAGCGAATTCCGTAGGATCGCATGACTTATCCCCTGCAGTGAAGTAGCCATCTGGTAGCCGCAGTGTTGTTCCATAGACTAGTTCAGCCGCTGTAGTCTTCAGATCACTCTTAAATGCAGAGCGAATACCAAGCAACACGAGTGGAAGCTTATCCATCCAATGGGAGTCTTCGTGACACATAAGGGATGACTTCAGCTGGCGATGGAAGCGTTCGACGAGGCCGTTAGCTTGCGGATGATACGCACAGGTATGCGCATGTACTGTACCCAACAAGCTGGTAAACTTCTTCCAAAGCGAAGACTCAAATTGGCGACCTTGGTCAGTGATGACTTTTGTCGGCAATCCAAATCTTGATACCCATCCATGAAGAAAGGCTCTTGCAACAGTGTCCGCTTGGATATCAGGAAGTGGGATGGCTTCAGGCCATCTGGAAAAGCGGTCGAGACAGGTGAGCAGATAACGTTGGCCTTGAATCACTGGAAGAGGGCCAACAATGTCTACATGAATTACCTCAAATCGCTGGGATGGGGGCGGAAATGCGTCAAAGGGGGACCTGGTGTGCCTTTGGACTTTGGCACGCTGGCAGGCAAGGCACGTTTTGGTCCAATGTTTGACATCCTTCCGCATCGAGGGCCAAACAAAGCGAGAGGTAACCAGGTGTTGCGAAGCACGGATACCAGGATGGGAGGGCTTATGAAGATCCGTGAAGACTGCTTGTCTGTGACATGGAGGGACATAAAGGCGAATAGCAGCTGTTGATACGTCGCAATAGAGGGGCACAGACAATCCTGGCATACTCATTTTCTTGAGGGAAAGTGAGTGAGTGGAGTCTTCTCTGAGCAGGTCTTGTAGTTCCGTATCCTTATCTTGATCCTGTGCAATAGCATTCCACAGTGTAGAGCTGAGGGTAACAGAAGTAATCTCTATTCTTGAGAGTGCATCCGCTGGAGTGTTCAAGACACCTTTGATGTGGCGGATATCTGTGGTAAATTGCGAGATATAATCGAGTTGCCTGATGACTCTGGGAGAGTGGTTACAGCTGTTTTTATTGAAGACAGTGACCAAAGGTTTGTGGTCGGTAAAAACACAAAACTCTCGGCCTTCAAGGAAATGTTGAAAATGCTTCACGTTTAAGTAAATAGCAAGAAGTTCACGTCCGAAAGCACTATAACGCGTTTGGGCTGGCTGCAGCTTTTTCGAGTAAAACGCGATGGGTGCTTGTTGACCGTTAATGGTTTGTTCCAACACCCCACCGATCGCAACATCTGATGCATCGACCGTCAGAGTTAGGGGGGCATTACTGATAGGAAATGACAGAGACAATGCACTATTGATAGCATTTTTGGCATTGTCGAACGCCTGTAAACTATCGCTACACCATACCAATTTCGTTACCTTGCGTTTGTGTGTGATCATAGCGTGTAGAGGAGCAAGAACACTGGCACAGTTTTTAATGAACTTGTGGTAATAATTTACCAAACCTAGAAACCGACGAAACTCACGCTGATTATTTGGCATAGGGTAATTTTTTATCACTTCACACTTGTCCTGAAGGGGGGTAATTCCGTGCTGCGAAATCGCGTGACCAAGAAATTCCAAGGTTGGCTGTGCAAACACACACTTAGATGCATTAATAGTAACACCGTATTGTTCTAAGCGTTGAAAGAGGAGTGAAAGATGTTCCTTATGTTCCTCTTCCGTTGAGCTGGCCACAAGCAAATCATCGATGTAGGCATAAACAAAGTCTAAGCCTCTGGTGACCTCATCTATAAACCTCTGAAAGGTTTGCGCAGCATTCCGTAGCCCGAACGGCATCTTCACAAATTCGAATACCCAAATGGTGTACAAACTGCAGTCTTGGGAATATCCGAAGGCTCTACGGGAATGTGGTGGAAAGCCTTAACGAGGTCTATTTTACTGAAGATAGATTTGCCGTGGAGAAGAGAAGTAAAGTCTTGGACATTTGGTACCGGATATCGGTCCGGGATGGTTGTCGAATTCAAAAACCGGTAATCCCCACATGGTCTCCAGTCTCCTGACTTCTTCTGGACCAGGTGTAGGGGAGAGGACCAACTGCTTTTGGAAGGTCTTATTATCCCAAGATCTATCATAAGCTGGAATTCCGATTTGGCAGCTTTCAGTTTGTCCGGGGCAAGACGTCTGGGTTTTGCAAACACAGGGGGACCTTTTGTTGTAATGTGATGGGTAATGGTGTGCTTAATGGTATCACCCATCTGCATCGGTTGAAGAATTCCTGGATATCGCTGGAAAAGGCACTGGTACATGGAATTAGGGGGAACGAGGGAAAGTGCAGAGTTCGAGGCGTCCGGAAGGGCAACCTGTTTGGCAAGAACAGAAAGCAGTGTGGCCTGGTCGCATAAGCGTCGCTTGTCAAGATCCACCAGGAGTTTGAAATGCTGGAGGAAGTCAGCGCCGATTATGGGATGCTGCACTTGAGCACAGATGAAAATCCACTTGAAGGATCGGTGAAGGCCCAAGTTTAGTTCACGCGACTGAGTACCGTACGTGGGTATGCGTGAACCGTTAGCAGCGTATAGAGGCGGAGATTCTGAGTGCGTATGACCAGATTTTTGAGGGAATACACTGACTGACGCTCCGGTATCGACCAAGAAATTGACACCAGAGTTCCTGTCCTTTATGAATAACAGGTTGGCAGTGCGAGTACTAGACGCCATTAGGACTCGCTGCTGGGGTTTTCCGACGAAAAATTGCAAGGGGAGATGCACTTCCTAGCCTTCTTTCCAAATTTTGAGTGGTAGAAGCAGATCTTCCCGGAACTCGAACGATGCCTCTTCGTAAATCTTGACCGAGAATGGCTTCTTTGCCGTTGATTTTGTAGCAGAGAACAAACGTGGTTGAGTTGTTGACTTAACTCTTCCACTTTCAACTCCAGTTCCGATTGTGTGTTCACGTTGTTGACCGGAGCTGTGTCAATCTCCACTACTTTGTCGGCAGTTTCTGCTAGTTTATCAACTGGAGTAGCAGGATCCATAGTGGCCAAGACACGCTGAGCTGATGGAGGAAGTTTCTGCAAGAACAACTGTCTAAAGATGTCCTTATCGAAGGTTTGTGCGCGTTCGCCTAGAGCGCACTGCATAGCCCTCAGCACTTGAGTGGGCTTACGGTCTCCAAGTTCTTCTTTTGAGATTAACTGATGTAGTTTCTCACGCTCGGAGACAGTGGTGCGGCACAGGATGGCAGACTTCAGATCGTTGTATGGGTCCTCACTCGTGGAAGTAGACACGATGACGTCACGGACTTCAGAGATGATGCTCGCTGGTAGAGAGGACAAAACATGATCGTATTTCGTCCTGCTAGCGGTGATCCTTCCCAAGTTGAATTGTGATTCCACTTGGTGGAACCAAATAAATGGATCACCCGGCCAGAAGACGGGGAGCTTTACGCTCAAGTGGGAGATGGCACCAGCGTCGTCAGGCATCTTCTCCTATGCTTGCTGACGTACAAGCAAGACGACAAGTTACCAACGAAGGAGTGGAGGTTGAGACGAGCGCAGGCACAGAGCGCACGGGCAGGGGTGAGGGGCAGAGGGCACGAGCGACATTACAGTCTGATCCTAGTCGCTCGGGTGAAGGGGGTGATGGGCACGAACGACGTTACAGTCTGGTCATAGTCTCTCGGGTGAAGGGGGTGATGGGCACGAACGACGTTACAGTCTAATCCTAGTCGTTCGGGTAAAAGGGGGGAATCCAACTCCGGAGTCACCAATTGTTGGTTTTCGTCGTCGTCGTTGGGCCTAGGCAAGCTACGGCTTGGGACCGTAGCGCATCTATCCGGTATAGGTTAACCTGGATGATGTAGCCATAAGCACTGCCGCTGGTTAAGTGCCAACCAGTGATTATCTCACTAGCCGTATTGAGTCCGTTAGGCGAAACTGCGACAGTACCAAAGGTGGAAAATATAACCCTTGGATTTGTATTATTTATTTGTAAAATGGACATGGTATTAGATTAAAATAATTATTTGAATATAAATAATTAACTGACAATTGTGATATATAATTAATTATGTTTACATACAATAAAATAATACAATATACATAAAATTAGTATTAATGTGGTTTACAATTGAATTATGATGGGTAACTAATTTAAAATGAATTTATAGCTATTCCGAAATTCAAGACGGTAAAATTAACATTTATCTTTAAACTAAAATAAGAGTATTCACTACACTTTGTTTAACATATATATAGATGTAATCATAGTATCAAGTGGGATAGTTCTAAAGCGCTTGTTGAAAACAGAGATATAATTGAAAGAAATATTCTAGAATGTGCATTTATCTATTTTAAAAACAATTTCAATAAGAGTGCGGGAATGTATAAAATTGACAATATCTTCTTAAAATTCCTTTTGCCTCTCATTAACTCTTGTTAATCATGTGCTAATTGTTTTGGTTTCCGCTACGTTGTATATATTTATGGGCATCTTGCCTTCTCTCTTCGTTCTCTGACGAGGTGTAGCTCTGAATACACGAAAGGCCTTGGAATTGTTTTTCTTTTTCCTTGTGAGTTTGCATCATACACACACACACACACACACACACACACACACACACACACACACACACATATATATATATATAATATATATATATATTGAGATACGGAAATATGAACGTTGAAGAAATCGAAATGTAGTTGGTTATTAAATAATAAACATGATAGAGTTTCGGACAGAAACCAAATAGTAAAATTAGAGCAGTCGAAATGAAATGAAAATCGAACACTTGAAATCGAACTTTTGTTTGAAAAAAAAAAGAAAAATGTATTGTCTGGAATAATAATAATAATAATAATAATAATAATAATAATAATAAAAAGAACTACATTTTCGTAAAGATTAAAAATTAAAGTGAAGACCAACAGAAAAATATTAAAATCGTATCAACAGAATAAAGAAAAGTAAAAAAGTATAAGAAAATATGATTTTTCGAGTTTTATTTTAGGTTGAGTATTTTGAGGGAGTTATTTCGCTTTGGGACGTAGTCGTCTTTAAATTTCTTCGGTTTTCAGTTTAAAAATAAAGTTTAGTTCCGTATTTAGACTACAGATAAAGAAACACAACTATCATTCTTAAATAATTATTCTTCTCCAAGTTTTATTCTGTTTTGAGTCTGCATATATATATATTTTTTGTTTCCAGACTTTTGACTCACCCTGTATACTGTATATAACAGGTGTGCCATAAAAAAGGGTACATTTTAAAAAGGCTATAAAATCAACATTTATCATTTAATTTTAATAAAACTTCTACACAATAAAACATGTATTTATCTATAAGCAACCAAGATTTCAGACTAAAATATCAAATAATTCAAATTCTATCAACATTTAACGAAAGAGTATGATTTTTCTACTTAACATGCAAAAATTATTAAACCTTTTTAATATTTTTTTATAAAATTAATTTTTAACGTAAAATTTACCTGGAATTATTAAAAAAAATTGTTCAAAATGCTTTCTTTCCATTTTAATAACTTTTTTATTCTTGGCCGGAATATGGGAGAACTTAGCAGAGCGAGTCTACAGGACTAGGATAAAAGATGTCGCTCATTTACGCGAGATCATCATTAAAAAATGGGAAGAGCTTCCACAGGAACAAGTAAATCGAGCCATAGATGAATTCCGGCCAAGAATAAAAAAAGTTATTGAAATGGAAGGAAAACATTTCGAACAATTTTTTTACTAATTTCAGGTAAATTTTACGTTAAAAATTATTTTTTATAAAAAAAATATTAAAAAAGTTCAATAATTTTTGCATGTTAAGTAGACAAATCATACTCTTTCGTTAAATGTTGATAGAATTTGAATTACTTGATATTTTAGGCTGAAAACTTGTTTGCATATAGATAAATACATATGTTTTATTGTGTAGAAGTTTTATTAAAATTAAATGACAAATGTTGATTTTATAGCCTTTTTAAAATGTACCCTTTTTTATGGCACACCCGTTATATATATAATGTAATTATTACCTTTAAATGGGGAGTCTCTCTTTATGGTTAAAAAATGTGAAAAGGGTGACATTATTCAAACTGAGAGAAACAAATTGACAATAAAGAAAAGATGTATTCAGTAAATTCTTAAGTATACTAACTAATTTAGGAAGTCCCAAAAAATGGCAACTTACAGTAACATAAATCTTAAGTTTAGGGACCGTAGGTGACAGTTGCTTTGGTTGATAAACATCATTCAAAAAATTATGAATACATTTACGAATCAAATTCGATAGAGAAAGATTAAAAAGAAAAAATTGTTTAAGATATTCCATCTCACCATCAAATGACAATCAATTGGAAGAGATTCTAAAAGCTCGAGTTATTGTACATTTCAAAGTAGCAATTTTGAAATTAAAAGGACTTGAACTAAAAAACTTGTTCCAAGCTGAGCAGTAGGTTCTCTTTCGATAAACCGAAGTGATAAACGAGGACGTACCACGACTAACTAAAACGTACAGCAATGGCAAGTCATTATTCGTCTTAGTTTCCATCGTAAATCTAATATTCTGATGAGAGTTCATGTACTCGAGAAACAAAGGAGGATCTTTGTGTTTGAAAAATATAAAACAATCAACCACGTAATGTTTGTAAGCAACAGGACGAAATTGTAAGGGACAATAATTTAACCAAATCTGTTCATAATAACGTAAGAAACTATTAACAAAAGATGAACCCAGGGGGAAAACCCACACCCACCCCGTCTACTTGTTTGTGCAATTCATCATCAAATTTAAAAACCGTATGGTCAACCGCAAGATGCAATAGGCGTGAGAAATAAGACTTATTCAGACCAAAGGTATCAACATTATCTCGAAACAAATTATCAGATATAATATTACGAATCTCATTAATATATACATTTTTAGTAAAAAGAGATTCCACATCAAAAATAGTCATGTAATAACCAGTATTATTAATAGATTTGATATAATCGACAAACATGACAAAAATTCACGTAAAGTGCATTGATGACGCTTTATGGAGTCAATAAGAGGAACTAAAAATTTAGCCAAATTAAAAGTAAGAATACTAATGACAGGCAATATGGGGCGAAGAGGAGGCCCCAATTTGAGTGTTTTCGGAAGACCATATAAAATGCCAGAAGCAGTACCAGAAGAATATAATTCATTATTATATTCTTTTAGAATCTCCTCCGACGTCGTGAAAATCGAAAATAAATCAAACGTGACAAGAAAGTGTATTAATTTATTAAGATTATTTAGGTAAAATCGAGTATTTTTTTGGTCAGTTAAAAATTCTATGTTGACCAGTGTAATGGTAGAGTCGAGAAACGGAGATTCTCAGTACAATAATAATATAAATGAAAAGGTGTTATCAGATAACGGGTCGGAATAAAAACTATACGCACATACGTATGATGCGTATACCTAGTTACGCCACTGCTACAATTGAAGCGGAAGGTTGATAAGCATAGGGGTGTCTCTCGTAAGACTGGCCGACCTGTGTCTGAGTCAGAATTCTCAGCTATACGTAATCATTCTGTTAATTTTAATCATCCATTTAATATTAGTAATTTTTCTGCTTCGTCATCCTCCGCTAATGTTATGGCTCTAAAAATATTGGAATCTATGTACATTAAACAACTCCGTCGGTCCCTTAATGATTTGGCTGCTTCCATAAAATTAAATGTTGCGTAAACAGCAAACCAAGTAACCTTTACTTGTCCGCAGTGAAATTCCTTTTTGCATTCTTCTAGTTTTCTCTCGTGTGCCATATAGTGAGTTTCGCTCCGTTTGTAACATTTATTTTATAACTTCGTTCATATTATTTTTTTATTGTTTTTATTGTATGTATTTGTTTCTACTCTCGTTTTAGATTCGCTGATGGTGAATCTAGTTAGATTCGAAACGTCCTATGGGAATAAATGTTTTATGCAATCGCCTTGGTCTTCATCTTCCTGGATATATACACAGGTGTTATATATATAGGAATATATATATATATATACACACTCGTGTATATATACACAGGGTGATGCATAAATGTGTTTCATAAATAGCAGGGTGTATTCTTGAGACAAAAGTAAAGAAAAAAGACCACATAAACATAGGTCGAGAAACCCATAGGTCCGGACCAGTCACTCGCTGTGGTCGCACCCTCACTTGTTCATACTCACTCATTTTCTCCCTTCAACTATCTCTCCTCTATCCTATTTTGCTACGTGCTTTGGCATGCATTTAAGAAGTAGGAAAGAATTTCAAAAATTTAAGTTAATGAAGCAAACGTATCAGAGTGTGTATTTGCATAAAATGTAAAAAATCTTTTGGAGTTTCATTTTTCTGTCGCGTGCTATAGCTCGAAACCTACGGGTTTCTCGACCTATGTTTATATCGTCTTTTTTCTTTACTTTTGTCTCAAGAATACATCCTGCGGTTTATGAAACACATTTATGCATCACTTTGTATATATATATATATATATATATATATATATATATGGGCTACGTCGTGGCCGATGTCGTAACACCGCTTCCCGGAGATCAGCGAAGTTAAGCGACATTGGGTCTGTGTAGTAGTTGGATGGGAGACCGTCCTCCGCGCCCAGATTATGTAGCGACCCGTGGTTCGGATCCCACGTAAAGCTGTAGGTCCCCTCCGTCATATGACCTAAGATGTTGCGAAGGAGGTTAAACAACCCCAATAAAAAAATATATATGATAAAAGCGTATTAACCACATTTAATAGTTAATTAAAACCATAATAGAAAATAAAATCAATTAAAAAACTAACTTTCAACCTATAAAGGTTATTTTCAGGGTCATAAACTAAAAGTATTAAAAGAAGAAGGAATTCCACAAAGAGATTCCTTCAAGAACGAAGATCGCACCGTCTACTTTTAATATTTTTAAGTTATGGACCTAAAGAGAACCTTTATAGGTTGAAAGCTAACCCTTTTAACTGCTTTTATTTTCTAGCCTCTTTTTAATTGAATATATATATATATATATATATATATATATATATATATATATACACTTTAGTTTGGCTTCCGCCTGAATTCTTCATTCTGACGAAAGCCAAACTTGTTGCCCCACCTCAGACCTACAGCTTAATCTGGAAACCGAACCACGATTCTGTACAGTAGGTTTTCGTGCTGACTTCGGTTTTGTTTTTCTCTTTTTTTTTGGTTTGTTTGTTTTAGTTTTCTCATGATTTTGCAGTGATTTTCTTAGTTTTTGTTTTAGCTTTGATTTATGATTTTTGTTGAAGTGTTTTATGGCGAATGAACATCTGGTTCAGCCGTCACGAACCTAGGTGGTCATTTTCTATTACATATGTAGCCAAAGATGTTCCTTGCAGTGAACTTTCGTTTACCCGTAGTCACTTCTCCAAAGTCTACCCGGCACAGTTGCGTTTGAATAAAATTAATTCTGATTGGATCTACACTCTTTTCGGCCATCATGGTTGCCTTCTAAAAGATATGACAAATCCGATTCCTCCAGTGTTTGCATCGAGACTCTCTATAGATCATTTTCAATTGCTTTGGGATGGCATATTACGGTTTTTGACTCGTTACAAATTGCCACGACTTTGGAAATAAGATACTGTAACAAATTTACAAGACTCGTTTCATAAATCTGGGAGGCCCACGGTGACGCGTTTATGATGTTATATAAATATATCCCATATTTATCTATTATCCCATATTCTTATGGTATTAATAGATAAATATTACATATTATCGAAAAGTTGTGATTCTTGTATTTTTTTAAATTTTATAATATAATTCATTGCACGGTTCTAAGAAATAATTTTGAAAAATAAATTGAAACTAAATACTCCGTGTAACGACATCATCATTTTCTAGTGTTTGCTTCGTCATATAATATATATACAAATTGCGTGCAGAAATGCATTCATACGTAATTTTCTTTTTCAAACAAAATTTTTTGGGTGTACACGCAATTACATATCTGTTGCAGCCGTGCTAGTGCTTACATACAATATTAATGCTAATGATGATAACAATGATAATCATAATCATAATAATAAAAATAATAATAGTAATAATGATAATTATTATCATAGCAGTTATAATTATAATTTACGTATGTACACGAAGCAATACATATCCATGCATTCATTTACATCCCGATAATCATAGCCACAAACTCCCACCTCGGCAGACTGTTGCAAATTTAGTATTCCAGCTGTATCCAAAAGAGAAAACTACCAACTCCACTCTCTCAAGTTACAGTAGAAATATATACGAGTATATAAAGTGTATTATAAAATGAAGTGGAATAATAATTAATTTAATAATTATTATCTGTTGTTATATCACGAACAAAGGCTCCAATACCCTTATTATTTCCTAATAACACTTTCGGTATACATTTTTTTAAATTACTTCCCAAAAAGTAGATAAAATTAATAATTCTTGTATGAGATGTAACGTGCGATTATTCATTCTACCTTATAACTTTTTATTGTACAGTATATTATGGTGTAGTATTCGCATTTTGTGTAGCACTGTATGCTAGTGTATAGTTATTATCAGTATACTACGCATGATTATGTAATATTTTCTATAATTCAAATATTTAACTATCATTAGGTTTTGACGTAAAAAAATTGTGAAATATTTAATAACGACATATTTTAACCAACGTTTTGTTCTTGGGTTAAAAATGTAGAACTATTTCACAGCTTAAAAACTGCCACTTCACAGTTACGACGAATAGGAAATCATTAATTTCAATTCGACTGAAAAGAGTCATTCTATAATTCTGGTAGCTAGTTATAAAGCGCATTTTAGACAAAATTTAGGGGCTGAGCTGAGCTATCCTAAAAAATTAAGAGAAATTTTTTATTTTTATTCGTATACACTTCAGAAATTTCTCTTGCAGTAACTGAACTCAGAAATTCGTCGCTTGTAATGCCGTTGGAAGCAAGGAAGCTTTTTAGGCAAACTTAGGAGGATTCAATTTATTTATTACATGAGAGAAGTAAAGTGGCAAGTAATAATAATAATAATAATAATAATAATAATAATAATAATAATAAAATTTACAAAAGTAGTTTTTTATTATTTTACACAATTTTAAATAAAATTATCATTATATATTTGGTAGAAAATAAATGTTGCTTAATGAAATTAGCATATTTTAGATAGTTAATTAAAAACTTGGTACTTAATTACTAGGGTAATAATGGTAGTATTATTAGGCGGTAAAGAAATATTTCTTTAATATATTACGAAATACATTTCGTGATAAAGACTGTTTGATACAAATATGCGCGGAGAATTCTGAAAATTCTGAGGTTAATGTTGTTTACATATAAACTGACGAGACGTTATAACATTAATTATATTAAAATTAAACATTTTTTACGCGTTACATTATTTTATTACTGAATTATTATTAATTATACGCGCGTAATTTATACCACACTGTATAAATGCGTAGGATTCAATGCGTAGGATTCTTCTTTTATAGCTGTTCCTCACGTTCTTTACAAAATATAATAGTATAAATAAAAGAAAATGTAAATTACAAACATAGCAAGAGTTGATTTAATGTACTAACTTACGTTATTATAATTATCATTTATTGTGCAATAATTTACGATTTTATTTTAAAATTCTTGAGACACACTAACAAACGAGATGATGTATCCAATAGTTAGATATAAACGTTTTAGCTGGGATTAGCTATCATCGTACATCAGTTGTTTCCTGAGGTCTGATAACCTGGAAATGTGTTCGATTGAAGTAATGCGGTGCATTTTTTTTTCAATAGCAAAAACAAATGTAACGAGTAAACTATGAAGTTGTTCATTAATCTAAAACTAAAATAAAATCCCCTGAATTTGCAACCATGTCAAAAGATACTTTCCTCTTAAAACATGGACACTGCTCCCTTTTTCTAACGCCACGTTGGCGTTATACTGGGGGTTGGCGTTATAAGGGAGATCATACAACGTATGATCTCCCATATACTGTACATATATGCACATAATATTAATACATACGCGTTTATTGTATGTAAATAAAATGAAACCAGTGAAAGACTCGTGTTAATGTACATATTAATTTTGTTCAGAATTCAGATATTTCAATACAAGTTAATTTTTACAAATATACAAAAAAAAAAAAATTGCATTTTACCATAAAATTCAGTTATTGATAATTGTCTCACTTTGCTGTTAATAATGTCTTCTATCTGTTGTTGAAGCTTCAGACACATCCTTTTCCTTTGGAAATATGAATACTTTGATAATATGAATCCTTTTCATTTGATAGTGTGAATACTTTGATAATATAAATCCTTTTCCTTTGATAATAAGAATTTTTTAAAATACATATTTTTATAATATAAATTTTATCGAAATCCTTTCCCTGTAACGGTATACGTTTTTTCCGCAAAGTAAAGCACACCCTCTGTGACGCCCTAAACTCCGCCCATTTCTGCTTTTGCCAAATCGGTCAATACTTGTTTCGTGAAACAAACTAAACCTTCTCGAATATGTAATTTACGTCACGTCAGACAATTCCTACAGTCAACATTTCTGTTCAATATATATATATATATAATCATATCTATATATAATCATATATATATATATATATTAGGGTGATTCAAAAAAATCAAAGTTTGTTTTTTTAATTGTTCAACCTGTATTTTTGTTCCCTATGACAAAAAAGTAGTGTATGCCAAATTTGGTGAATTTTAAATAAAATTTACTATGTGCTACCAGGCGTCAAAGTTTCCCTCTTTTTCAATTTGTTTGTTTTTAGAACTTATGATTTTATGTTTAATTGTTTATATTTCAGAATTTTTAATTAATGGTTTATATACTAGCTTGCTTTTAATTGTTGCTTGGAACTCGTAATTTTGATACCAATTAATCGATTATGGAAGCTAGGCCTAACTCACCATCACCCAGTTGCTCATTTGGGAGAAGTTCTACAAGAAAAGAAACTGAAGTATGGCTAATTGGGCAGCCCTCTGCAGTACTAAAAACATCCGTATTACCATCAGAGAAGAAGGAAATGATGTCCCTCTTCATGCACTACAGAAATATTAAAAAGCAAGACATTAGAGAATCATGCTGCTCTACTGCAGATGATGTGCTAGCAGTTTGGAAAAAAGCAGGAATACCAGCAAAACAAAGAATACATGTAGTAGATAAAATTCAAGGAATACTGAAGGAATGACAGCTGCTTAAGAAAACAAAGCAAACAAATTGAAAAGATCACAAAATTTAAATAATAAAGAAGAAAAATGGGAAGATAAACTGGAAAACTTATTTGACATTGCTCATGAGAATGCTATGCAGCTTATAAAAATAGAAGATGATAAGAAATTCTTGAAAATGCAACGTGAGAAAGGACGTCATGGAAAAATGGATACCATTGATAAGGCTTTTGCTAAAAAAGAGCAAAGAGCAGCAGAAAAGCAACAACGTTATGAAAAGAGGAAAGCAGAAGAAGAGATCAAAAGAAAGAAGAATGAAGAGGCTGTCATACTCACCAGTACATCATCAGAATCAGAAGAGAGTAAAAGTGATGAATCTGGTTTCTGTGCTGCACAACCTTCAACATGGAAAAGTAAGGTTGGCAAACGTAGAAAATTGTTTGATGATAAATTATTAGGAAGTCTTGATGTTGCAAAATTGAGTGACAGAAATGCGTCTCTTTTTAATGCAAACAATCAGACATCGCTTGAATGGGACATCTGCGAACAAATAAAATGCATGTGTTTCAATACAACGGCAGCCAATACTGGTCCTAGAAATGGTGCAGCTATTCTTCTAGAACAAAAATTCGACAACGATTTATTGTGGCTAGCATGTCGACACCATATATTTGAAATTATGCTGGAAGCTGTTGTTTCAAAGTCTTTATCACATCACCATCTTCTGGCCCAGATATAGTTCTTTTTAAGAAGTTCAGAGAAAAATGGTCAAGCATTAATAAGGAGGACTACGAAACAGCATTATCAGATCCAGATATCTATGAAAATATTCATGACATCAAAGATGACATAATTATATTTGCAACAAATCGACTAGATACATTCCAACCAAGAGACGATTACCTAGAACTATTGCAGTTAACAATTATTTTTTTGGGAGGTGAACCAAAAGGTGGAATCAAATTTAAACATCCAGCGGGACTTCATCGGGCTAGGTGGATGGCCAAAATTACATATTCATTAAAAATTTTTATGTTCAAATCTCAGTTCAAAATTTCAGTAAAAGACAAAAAAGGACTAAAAGACATCTGTCTATTTGCTACTCGGTTATATGTAAAGGCATGGTTTACAGCTCCTGTGCCATCTTGCGCTCCTCGTCTTGCTCTGGAATTATTACAGAATCTTGTAGTCTACAAACAAATAAATGACACAATTGCATTTGTTGCTATTAAAAAACTGTTAGGTCACCTCTGGTACCTATCAGAACTGGTAGCCTTGGCCTTTTATGATGATGAAGTGCCTACTGAAACGAAAAACAAAATTGTAAAGGCCTTGCAAAATACAACAGAAACTCTTCCTGCAAAACGGGCTTTTCTAGATCCTGCACTTATTCCAACGAAGAAATTAGAAGATTTTGTCATCAAATACTCAAAGATACTTTACAATAACAGAATTTAGTTCAAAATTTTTACTCAAAGATGCTAAAGAATGGCATAATGATGAAGAGTATAACTCCGCTAAGAAATCTATCAAACAGTGGAAAGTCGTGAATGATATAGCGGAAAGAGGAGTAAAATTAATGGATGAATATAATAAAATACTAACACATGATGAAGATCAAAAACAATTCTTGCTACAAGTAGTGAAAAACTACAGGGCTGTTTACCCTGATAGAAAGAAAGAAACATTGATGAAGTAAGGACAGCTAATGTCTCAAATATCATGCTAGTTTAATTATGCATGCTTGTGGTTATGGTAGGACCTACGGGGGAGCTTTCCACATTAAAAAAAAGCAATGCGCCTTGTACTGTACCCCCTGGGTGGTGTGGAAAAATTTGACAATTTGAGTCGTTCTGTCAATTTTTAATTGCTGGTAGCAACCCCTAAAAATTAAAAATTTGCTAAAATATTTTAGGATAGTTGTTTTTATGCTGAAATGAACCATTTAAAGGGTTGAACACATTAAAATCTAAAAAAAAATTTTTACCCCCATATTTGAATCACCCTAATATATATATATATAAATATAATAATATATATATATATATATATATAATCATATATATATAAAATCATATATATAATCATATGGTCAAGTAATCTTTCGGGAATAAATTAAGTTGGCGGATGGCGGACAGTTGGGTGACGATACATCGGAGTGATTTAAGATGGTGGGAAATCGGGTATTTGGTGAAATATGGCGATAACCGGGGTTGGCGCTATATCGGGTGGCGGAAGATCGCGGGAGTACTGCCGTACTTTGAAAAAGCAGCTCAACGTTCTTCAATACTTTCGAAGGACAATTTGTTAACCTTTCCTTCGAAATTTCAGGTTACTTTCAAAGAACATTTTTTAGAGTGGACAGTTAGTGTAACTTGTACACTTGTTGAAACATTAAATCAAACACATTTACAAATAAATAATGGCGCATCTCTCTCTCTTCTCCTTTCCAGTGAATATAGGTTTAGTTCGCGTAACCTTTCCCAGTAATTTAGTTTTTTGCACCCCTTGATCTTGGCTGTGAAGCTTCTCTGAATCCCTTCCAGCTGTCTAATGTCTTCTTTTTTATATGGGGATGTTAGGGCCGAGCAGTATTCCAATTTGGGTTTGATCGGGGTTTTCAGTAGATGAATCATTACATTCCTATCCCTTCGTTTAAAGGTTTTCAATATCTACCCCGTTATTCTCTTTGCTCTGTTTACTGCTATCTTATTTTGTGTTTCATCAGTCATTACAACCCCTATACAGGGTGTCCCGTAAGTCTGGACCCATAGGGAAAAATAATAAAATTACAAAATAGTCCAAAAATTTATTACATAATCTGTTCAAAGTGTCCGCCGTTGTGTCGCACACATAGTTGAAGACGCAATCTCCACTGCGACAGCACTTTCTGAATCACAGTCGCAGAAATTTCTTGACACGCCTCCACAATGCGTGCTTTAAGGTGGAAAATGTTCTGAAGTTTGACCTCGTACACTTTGGCTTTCAAGTGGCCCCACAAATAAAAATCATAATAAAAAATAATAAAAAAATAATAATAATAAAATAACAATAATAACATAATAAAAAATATATTATAAATCCCTATGGGTCCAGACTTACGGGACACCCTGTATACAACCTCTCTCTCTCTCTCTCTCTCTCTCTCTCTATATATATATAATATATATATATATATATATATAGAGAGAGAGAGAGAGAGAGAGAGAGAGAGAGAGAGAGAGAGAGAGAGAGGGTTGACAAAAGTAAATAAACACCTGATTTTTCCATAGTTTTTGATTTGATAATAAAACTGAATAAATAAAAAAAAATTATTCAATCAATATATTTAGAATCGCTTTGCTTTTCCCCTTTCATTATGTAAAACTGACACACGTTCTGGCATTCCACTGATGAACTTTGCCATTTATTTACTTTTATCAACACTGTATATATATATAAATAAAACTTTTGTTAGCTTCCGCCCGAATATATATACATATATATACACACCTTTGGTTAGCTTCCGCCCGAATTGTTCATTGTGACGAAGGTTAAACTTTTCACTCCACCTTAGACCTACAGTTTAACGTGGAATCCGAACCACGCGCCACCAGCAGCTCAGCGTCTTAACCACTTGGCCACCCAGGGTACCCATTTATCTACTAACCACTTTCTTTATTGTGTGGAAAGATCAACAGCTGGGTTTTGCTGCGCGCCAGCTGCCGTCAACGGGTCTCGATCCGGGCCGATGGATTCGTAGTCAGCGACGCTAACCACTACACCACTATATATATATATATATATATATATATATATATATATATATATATCAGGTGGACAAAAAAAAGGGTGATCTCGAACTTTGGCTGTAAAATCTAAAGATTTCAATATTTTTTTTACACCCCACAACTAAATAAATTTCCTATATGGTGAGCAGATTTCAAAGAAAACTAATGAAAATTACGGATCCATTGAATATTTCTTTATGCCACTGGAAATTCTCCATTTACACTACTACTGCATTGTCGGGTCAGGAGACCTTTTAAATCCTTCATATCTCGGCAAATACGGTACATAGAACCATGAAATTTTAGTATGCTAGTACTAGGTAATTTTATGGTTTGTATGCCATCTTTTAGCATCTCCTGTTTTATCGATTTTCTTGAGAAGCTTGTCCAAACCTCCTGCAGTTGGCTTACGTTAATTAAAATAGCTTTAATTATCGTAAGATTTGTCTGGAATATTTGCCATAAATCTAATTTCTCAGTTAAAATGCTAAAAGATGGTATACAAACCATAAAATTACCTAGTACTAACGTACTAAAATTTCATGGTTCTCTGTACCGTATTTGCCGAGATATGAAGGATTTAAAAGGTCTCCCCTTTTTTTTTTGCCGATCTGATAATGCAGTAATAGTGTAAATGGAGAATTTCCAGTGGCATAACGAAATGTTCAATAAATCCGTAATCTTCATTAGTTTTCTTTGAAATCCGCTCACCGTATAGGAAACTTACTTAGCTGTGGGGTGTGAAAAAATATTGAAATCTGACCATAACTTTAGATTTTACAGCCAAAGTTCGAGGTCTCCCTTTTTTTTTTTGCCAACCCTGTATCTAGTATACGCTTGTACTTTGCACCATCCATCCAACTCATATTTAATCCATGCAGGAAGGGACGAACAAGAGCAAAAATGGAAATTGAAAAACAGATAAAATCTTTTTAGAATATTTTTAAAAAAGGAAAAGTAAACCAAACCTTTTTTTTAAATTCGTAAAGAAAAATTCTTTTAACATTTCTTTTTTATCCTGAATTTCTCTGTCAGATTTCATTTCAATTAGCATTTCTTCCTCGTGTTCTGAAACTGTCGTCTTATATATATATTAGGGTGGCCCAACAGAACATGCAAAAAATTTAAAGTTGAATTTTCACAGATTAGAACCCTGCAATCAAAAACGACATATGTAATAGCAATATGAGTGAAATTTGATGCAATTCTGAGATGATTTAGAGGTTGCACAAGGTGCTTGAAGTTTCAAAATCGCAGTCTTGCCACGGTAAGCAGTTTATATTTTGCATTATTTGCCAGTGGCTTGTAATATTCTTTTCTGACAGTTTTATGAATTCTGTGAAGCTGGTTTGTTATTTTCTGTTAATAATTGTAAAATAATAAAATAAACTTAGTATTCAAAGTCCGGTATGGTATGGGTACAGATGTCTTGTTCAGATATCTACTTGGAATTTGTTTTTGTGCATTGTTGGGTTAAGGTTGTGTTGAACACAGTAAAATTATTAACAAACATAAATTAAATTTTGGTTAAGTACAGCCCCGACAGGTGTCAACTTTGGATAGAGCACTATAAGCTTATCTTTGCATATTATGTCTCCCCTTACTAATTGACCTAATTTTCAAGGTCACATAAGGGGAGATTTTTTTTCTTGAAAAACAGCCTTTGATTGTTATTTATTTTTTTCAGGAAACTTCACTGAGTTCAAGCATGGCATGTAGCAGCAAATGCAGCATTCAAACTGCAGATGACAATAAGCCAAAGACAAGATCAAAATCTCATATTTGGTTGATTGGTCTGTGAATGAGAAAATCGTCCAACACAGCAAACTTCCGTCACTTCGTGAAACATTGCCAGGTTTTTCTATCATCATACAGAACAGAAAAAGACACCAAAGAAAGTGCACGCATAACTGTATCAGAAGTCCTTAGTTTTTGGCTGAAGGCTGGAATACCAACTGCTCTCAGTTATGATATAGAAAAGCGGCTTCTGAAAGTACATGCAGAATGGCAGTGTTTGAAGAAGGCCATAAACCGTCGTACCCAGAAACAAATTTCTAATGAGGCACAGTTCAATTCAAAGCTTGGTAAGCTGTTTGACATAGCTCATCAAGATGCTGAGAAACGAACAGAACTGACAGAAGACCTGGAGTTTCTAGCCAGTCAGAGAGAAGGTCGGAAAGGATATATGGCAAGTGAAGATAAAGCATGGACAGAGAGACAAGAGCAGAAAGCCAAAGAAAGAATCATTTGAAAGGTTGTGGCAGAAATCAAAGCAGGAACAACAGGCACTAATTTCAAGTTGCAGTAGTGAGTTGATTTTTTCTTCTGATAGCTCAAGTGAAGATGTAGTTGAACAATGTGCAGACTCGGAAATGGATAAGTCACGAAAGAGGAAAAGATTTGCAAGCAGCACCGAAAGAAAGACATTGCTCTCAAAAGATGTCACAGCAGCATTAGATAGGTCAAAAGTTACAGATCGCCAGGCGGTGCACTTGTTAGCCGCTACAGCTCATTCGCTTGGCCATAATGTTGATGAGATTACACTAAGCCGTAGCTCGATTCAACGTGCACAATCCACAAACAGAGCAAAAACAGCAGCTGATGCAAAAACTTCATGCAATCCCCAAGCACCATTGACTGTTCACTGGGATGGAAAATTGCTTCCTGACCTTACTGGGCGCGAGAAAATCGACCGATTACCTGTGATTGTGACAGGAATTGATGTTGATTGTTTGCTTGGTGTACCAAAACTTGCATCTGGAACAGGCCAAGCCCAAGCTGATGCTGTTGTATCCTGTCTGAATGACTGGAATCTTTCCCAAAAGGTCAAGGGTCTGTGTTTTGACACGACAGCAAGCAATACAGGACGTCTCAGTGGTGCATGTGTTCTCATAGAGAGAGCCCTTGGGCAAAGTCTACTTCATTTCGCATGCCGTCATCATGTGATGGAGATTGTTCTACAGAAGGTTTTCACTGCACTGAAAATAACATCTGCCTCATCTGGACCTGACATGGCCGTCTTCAAACGCTTTAAAGAGCAGTGGTCTTGGATTGATCAAAGTTCATATCTTACAGCTGCTGGGATGATGGAGATTGACTCGTTTAGAGAGCGCACATTACAGTTTGCAATACAGAATCTGAAAATGTGCCAACCACGGGATGATTACAGGGAGTTTTTGGAACTTGTCATCATATTCCTTGGTGGAACTCCAACACGGGGGATTCACTTCCAAGCTCCTGGTGCACTGCACAGTGCCCGTTGGATGGCACGAGTACTTTACTGTTACAAAATGTGGATGTTTAGGAGAGAGTTCAAGATGAAGCCATCACAAGAACATGGAATATTCTAATTCTTGTTGTTCGTGTCAGACATTTACATCACAGTGTGGTTTCAAGCCCCACTGGCTGCCCAAGCCCATGCAAATGGTCTGCCGTTTCTAAAGAGATTGACACAATACAATGTCAATCCAGTTGTCAAGCAGGGAGCAGTGACTGCTTTCAGCAGACATTTGTGGTACCTGAGTGAGGTTATGGTGGGCCTTGCTTTCTTCGACATGACAGTTGATCCCCAGCAGAAAATGCAGATGCTGGTAAACATGCGAGAGAAATAAGGATCAGAAGAACCACCACACCGACTGGATGGCACTGGTGAATATGCAGACATGCAGCTCAGCTCTTTCGTTAGAATGAATACGAAGACATTTTTCAACATTCTTGGTCTGCCACAATCTTTTCTGTCGATGCCGCATGAAACGTGGAATGATAATGAAGATTTCAAGAAAGCAGAGAGGGTAATTCGGTCACTAAAGTTGTGAACGACACAGCAGAAAGAGGAGTGAAACTGATCCAGGACTTCAATGCATTTCTGACAAAAAATGAAGACCAGAAGCAATTTCTACTCCAAGTTGTACAAGAACATCGAAAACTGTATCCTGACTCGAAAAAAAGCACTGTTGTGGGTGGACTCGGTCTCATAGCTGGAATTCAGAAAGACAGTTCTCCTGTTAACTAAATATTTCCAACAAAGTTAGCATGTCATTCTAGATTTTATGCAGTATTGACAATTTGACAGCTGTTCTTATGCAACATAAAAGTTTTCACTGATAGTAAGTATTTCTAACTTACTGCATGGCTCCATTGACTCACAGTCATGAATTGATGGTTTTGAACATTATTATAGTTGATATAGCGCATTTACTGGTGGTGGGGGCGACTGATATTATTTACTGTAAGTTCAAAAATGTTAAATGAGCAGACACAATTTGAAGCTGTATATTGTGCTTAAATAAATAAGTTACAGTATGTTGTAATTTGACATTAAACATGCACATTGCACAGGTTGCACACTGCAGCACGCGGCCGTTAAGTAAATGATGAAACGAATGATCTTTGCATGCTTTGTGCAACCTCTAAATATTGTTTGATTTAGTTGAAATTTTTATGTAAAAATTACATCCATAGGCATATCAAAATGCTAGGTTCTAATCTGGAGAAAAGAAAAAAAAATTTTTGGGGGCCACCCTAAATTATATATATATATATATATGATACACACAGACAGTGCATGGAACAAGAGTCTATGTGTATCATAAAAAACTCAGGGGACCATTCTGAGTTCATTCCCATATATATATATATATATATATATATATATATATATATATATATATATATATATATATATATATATATATATATATATTATATATATATATAAAAGACGTTTGGCAGGAAAGAGGGACTGCTGAAACTCCCGTTTCTCCTGTCAGTGTCCTCCTTTGCTGATCTTTTTCTTTGTCTCATCTACCCTGTGAGCAGTCGAGCAAGCTCTCAAACACACGCTTCTCCCTCTATTTTTCACTACACATACACGCATCTTACACACTACACAATCTTTCAAAAATTAACTAAAAAATTGATTAAAAGTAGCATTCTTTGTGTTTTGGCTTTCTTTTGTTTTTTCTATATGAGGGATGTTTTATACAGGTATTCGCCCTAGGTACCTCCTTTCTGCATATATATATATATATATATATATATATATTATATATATAGGGAGAAAGAGAGACAGACAGACAGACATGCAGAGAAAGAGAGAGAGAGAGAGAGAGAGAGAGAGAGAGAGATTAACGATAGATAAGCTAACGTAAAACTGATGATGAAATTACTTTTGTGATATATTTCCAGCATAAAATCCCAAACTGTGGGCGAAAGCTTAAAAGCTTAACACGGTAAAATATAAATAACTATTTTTACACAAATCTGACACGTAATTTAGTAATTGTCAACGTTCTGTAGACTATATATATATATATATATATATATATATACAGTATATATAAACCGGGTGTGCCATCAAAAAAGGGTACATTTTAAAAAGGCTATAAAATCAACATTTGTCATTTAATTTTCATAAAACTTCTACACAATAAAACATATGTATTTATCTATATGCAAACAAGTTTTCAGACTGAAATATCAAATAATTCAAATTCTATCAACATTTAACGAAAGAGTATGATTTTTCTACATAACATGCAAAAATTATTAAACCTTTTTAATATTTTTTTATAAAAATAATTTTTAACGTAAAATTTACCTGAAATTATTAAAAAAACTGTTCGAAATGGAAGGAAAGCATTAAAATATAGAAATAGTTTTTATATTTTAGAAATAGAGAATAAACTATATTTTGAATTAAAATATAGGGATCACCTGAAGATCAGGGCCCCCAGCCTTCTTTAGTTAGCCTACTAACGAAAATATCACGACTTAACCTAACCAATTGTTAGGTCAACTGTACGCCCTCGACGATTAGTTATGTTAGGTCGTGATATTTTCGTTAGTTAGCCTTATAAGGCTAACTAAAGAAGGTTGGGGGCCCTGATCTTCAGGTGATCCAAATATAGTTTCTATATTTTCGTTTAAAATATGGAAAATAAATTATTTATTATTTTATTTTAATAATCCTAGACAATGAATACTTCAGTTCTCGTTAAAATAAATCTTTTTATTTTCTAATTTTCGAGCAAATTAGATTTTCTCTGAAGAACATTAAACAGTAATTACTGCATCATCACTTATATATATATATATATATATATATATATATATATATATATATATATTATATATATGCGAAATTCGAAACACAAAACCAGATAGCGATTAAAAAAGCAAAATGAGTCGCGGGACAGGTACTAAGAACGCTCAAAAGAAGGGACAGGACAGTAATGATTCCCTTGCTAAAAACACTGATTATATCAAAACTTGAATACTGCTCATTTCTGACGTCCCCATATAAAAAGGAAGAAACTAATAAACTAGAAGAAACTCAAAGACATTTCACAGCAAAGCTTGATGGCTGCAAAGAGCTCAACTACTGGGAAAGACTACGTAAACTAAATTTGTACTCTCTGGAAAGAAGAAGAGAGAGGTACACCATAATCTACATATGGAAAATGATCGAAAAACTGGTACCAAACCTCAAACTAAACCCAATTACCACCCAAACAACACTGGAAAATAGGAAAGGCAGGATGTGTAGTGTTCCCAAATTAAAGGCTCGACAAAAGACCTCCTCAACACTGAAGGAAAATAGCTTGGTTGTCAGGGGGCCAAGACTTTTTTACCAGCTTCCAAAGGACCTCAGAAACGTTACAGGGGTCAAAGTTGAAGTCTTCAAGAGAAGACTAGATGCCTGGCTGAGGACGGTACCAGATGAGCCGGGTGTACCTGGCTATGTACGGTGGAGAACGCAAGAAAGCATGTCGCTCCTCCACCAAGCCAGACCTAGAGGCGGGGCCACCAGCTTGACCATCGTGTGAAGAGAGACCAACGCATGGAACAGCAACGAGGTCAACGAGGTGTGTGTATATATATGAGTGGGATATTTCAGTGGAACCCTAGAGAATAATAGAAATCAAGTCTTCTGACATTATTCTATTTATAATACATGGTGTGTATATAAAGAAACGGAAGTGGAGAGACAAATCTGATTTGAATTGTTTTGAACTAGTTGCGTAACGCGAGTGAAGAGATAAATCCAGTTTGCGCATGTTTAAACTAGTTTCAACTCGTTTTTTAACTCGTAAACAGCAATTAATAAATAAACATTACTCGTCCATGTTCACTCGCGTTAATATAATTCAAATCGGATTTGTCTCTTCACTCGCGTTACTTTATACGCACCCCGTATATACTCGACACGTTCGACCACGAAAGAAAAAGGGTGCAACAATTGTTGTGTCCCATATACTGGACCACACCATCACCCTCTCGAAGATCCTTGTTCTTCGCTGGCATCCATCCAATGGGGATTTTCTGGAGACCAAAATATCGCCACTTTTGTTTATTCACTTCTTCCGACATAAAATTAACTTCATTTTTTGAGAACAAAATTTTGCTCGGAAAATCAGGATCACTCTTATTTTGTTCAATATTCCATTCACAGAACTCTTCTGTCTCGGTCATCCGCAATCAATTTCTGTAACACTCGTCTATCAAATGTATTCATCAAATATAACATCAATCATATGTATATTAATTTCATATTTAATATAATAGTTAACCCGTTCTTTGTTATGTTGTTGATGAGTTATACAAATAGATATTTATTGTTGTGGATTATTCGTTATTGAACCCTATTTTTTATCCACATAATAATTATACACTGGTTCAACAAAGATTCTGTTCCTCTGATAGTGTTAACTGTTCCTTACTCACTTTTAAGTGCTCATTTCAAAAATAATAGTGAAATTTTTCAATCACCCACAGTTTTATATATATATATATATATATATATATATATATATATATATATATATATATACATACTGTGTGTGTGTGTGTGTGTGTGTGTGTGTGTGCATATATATATATATATATATATATATATACATATATATATATACAGGGTGTACATAAAGTCAGGATCTATTTTTGTGAAATAATTATTTTTTTCTATTTTTCTTTTCAGAAGCCCTTAGAATGAATACAGAAGAGCGTGTGGCAATAGTAATTTGGCGAATCGAGGGAAAGAAATACAATGACATCAGAGAGAAGTTTAGAAGGAGATTTCATAAGCCGGGGCCAATAGACAAGACAATACGAAAATTGGTGAACAAATTTAAACGAACGGGATCTGTAAATGATGAAGCAAGATCAGGACGACCGTGTATGTCAGATCTTACCGTGAATGCAGTACGCGGAATTATCACTGAGGAGCCACGTACGTCCGTTCGTGCTGCATCACACAGACTCGGCCTCCCGACGTCATCTGTGCACAAAATTCTGAAAGTTAATTTGCAGAAGAAAAGCTATCATTTGCAGGTTTTACATGATTTACATGAGGAAGATTTCCCTCGACGAAGTGCAGTGTGTGTGCTGATTTCGTAGAACAAATCTGGAGTGATAATTTAATGGACAACATTCTCTTTAGTGATGAAGCCACTTTCCATACGTGTGGAAAAGTAAATCGCCATAACTGTCGAATTTGGGCAGATGAAAAACCGAATGATTTCGTCCAAATTGGGAAAGAGACTCACCTAAAGTTAATGTCTGGATGGGTTTAACAAAATCTAAGGTTTATGGTCCTTTTTTCTTTGCTGAAACTACAGTTACGGGGCTTATTTATCTGGACATGTTGCAGCAATTTCTTGAACCTCAGCTGATTGGGGATAGGATTGTTAGTACCGTCGTCTATCAACATGATGGTGCTCCTTGTCACTGTGCCAAAATTGTTCAGGATTATCTAAATGGACGTTTTCCAAATCGCTGGATCGGACGCGGAAGCAACAGACCTTGGCCAGCGAGATCACCAGATTTAACCCCTTTAGATTTCTTTGCATTGGGCTTTATCAAATCGTACGTCTATCAGACGAAGATTACGAGTCTTGAAAACTTACGTACACGTATACGAACTGCTGCAGATAACATAACCCCGCAAATGCTCCAGAATGTGTTTAGAAATGCTGCGGAACGATTTGAGCTGTGCAGGGATACTGATGGGCATCACGTCGAATCCTACTCTTAATTATTTAATAAATGTTACCACTTTATCATTTTATGATTGAATTCCATATAATTTCCAAGTGCTTCACAAAAATAGATCCTGACTTTATGTACACCCTGTATATATATGTTAACCCCTCCGTCTATGGGCCGTGTTGGTTCGAAGTCGACGGGGGTTCTAGTTAGGTGGCAGCAACGGATGTGTGTCTTGAAGTAGTTTTCTTCTATATTACTCTCCGAGTTCTTCTATAGTGGCTCGGAGGACTCTGATAGACTTACTCAAAATGCTGAAGGTTCCGGATTCTTCTTATAGCGTATCCGGAAAGTTTAATGACTAAGTTCTTCTCAAGAGAGCAAGGCTCGAAGGATAAGGTAAAAACTAGCTTCAACTGTAATTTTACTGTTAAAATGTACAGGTAGTGCTCAGCCTCTGAATTAGCTTCTGAATGACAATGGAATAATTTTAGTGGGTTTATATACCCAAAACTGCTAACATTATTATTATTAAATGCTAAAAAGGCTGTATTATTTTTGCACAATATTTGAAAATAAGTAAATTTTTTAGCTGTGGTAAGGCTGGAACGAGTAAACAAAATATTTGAAGACGAAACCATATTTTTATCTTAAACCGCGACTTTTCAGATCTGATGTTATCATGATCTGCCAAGTTAACTAAAAGTGGAAATCGGACTATGCATCTTTACACTAAAATATGCATATGAGTGAAATTTTAAGGTTTAAGATGTACAATTTTAATGCTTAGGCAAGACATGATCTCATTGTTTATAACGAAAGAGAGTGTATACAAAATGTGAACATTGCAAAACTTAAACAGGATTCCTTATTAAGCGAAATCTAAAAAAATTATTATGAGATTTTAAAAAACAACAGGTCACCAATTATTTAGCAAAGTAGAAAGCAAATCAAAAATTTTATCCAAACTCGCGTTGGGCGATTTTGGTCCTTATGTAAAAATGAATACACACACGTACATACATATGAGTATAGGCATTATATAAAGTTAAGTATATAAGAATATACAGGATTATATAAATACATGAACCATATAACACATGAATTTTTTAAAAATGGATACTTTTTCTTACAATGGATACAGAGACTATATAAATGAATACAAGAATTACATGAAGGATAAGATAATATAGGAATATGGGAATTATTTATGGTTCATTTTTACAGGGCTCTTCCCTCTAGAATGATATTAATATAATAACGTAACATCCTAACTAATGCTAACTAGATGATAACTATTGGTTTTATAATACAGATTTATATATACAACATAAGTCGGGTGGTTAAGTCTAGTTCACGTGGTCTGGGTACGCACTCTTGGTCGTGCATAAATAGTTTCATGTTCCGTGTCACTTGGTTTTCTTTGTTTCCAGAATGATCTTTTCACCACAAATATACCGAGGATAATAGCACACACAATAATGATACTAACGGCAGATGTTGAGAAAATGGTTACCGGTTGTAGTATTTGTAAGAGGTTGTTTTGGTTATCATCCGAAATTTTAAACCGGCTCAATTGATCATTCCATTCAGGGGCATGTAGTTCGGGTAGGATGGTTACAGGTTTTATGGAGAGATTTAAGATCTCTATGACGGGTTTAAATTTAATTTGCGACGAGAATGGGTATGAGTTATTAAGGGTAACCTTATACGGGTTGTATATTTGGAGGGCTTTTGAACGCAAGGAGCAACCAATTGGTAGCCGAATAACCATAGGGATTGTGATGAGGGAATAATTCGATGGACACTCGAGAGTAGCGGCAGTCCTGTTCGCGAAAGAAACCCAGATGTCTTGTCCAATTCGTAGTTGGATAGTTTTAGGGGAATTAAATCTTTTAAATGAACATACGGGGGCATGCCGGTCACCAATTAAATCGATAAAGCAAGACCTAGTAGTTGGAAGAATAACTGGTTTGAGTGGAGGGCAGACGAGTTGTTTATTTGGTTGCGGGAATCGGCAATGCCGGATGTCGCTATCTGACATCATAGAATAAGCTGATAGATCTTTGGTGAGGAAAAGGTAAGGTGGTACGGTGGGTAAATACAATCGATAGACATTAGAGTTATTTTGGTAGGGTGTTGGGAAAGGGTGAAATTTATATACGTCATAAGTGAGGACATCGAAAAATGGTATAATTATGAGGTATGTGTAGGGGCGTGGTCCATGTACAGTCCAGGTGTATTCTAGAAATTGAGGGTAATTAGTGTGGTTGAGTGGGAATATGGGTGATAATTTTAATTGCGACTGGGCGGTGTGAATCAAGGACTGAAGTATTTCCCATGGTATTAGGGTGGAAAGAGTGATTTTTCCATGGGCTAGCTGGGTTGCACGCAAAACCTTGGAATGAATCGTAGTTATTCGTTGTAAGTATTTATCGATTAGGGTTACTTGTATGTTCATTATCTCTATTAATTCTAGATATCGTTTGTGTTCTTTGTATTGAGCTAACATGGATTCAAGGTATGTGAATCTGTCCGAAAGGGAGTGAAGGAAGCGATTGTTTTCGTGTAATGACCTAATAGTTTGTTCTAACATGTGTCCATTATATTGTCGATTTCGCGCGAAGAGATTCAATTTAAGTTCAATTCTTTAATATCTTCTTCGGTCGCTAATCCGAATAAACCTTTGAACAGTTTCCCTCCTATATCTATCAGTCCCCTTTTACTTCTTTGGTTAAAGTTTTCTGAATTTTTAGTTTCAGTTTGTATCCATGGTAAGGCTAGTATTTCTGATAGGGCGCGTGCTGTAGTTTGAATATTTTCGAGGGTATTTTCTAACAGAACGCGACTAATCTGATCTTTTCCTTGGAAAGAATTTTGGACTTTACTTTTAAACGTTTTTAATTGGGTTTGTATCTGAAGGAGATTGATTTTAATTCTAGCAGGGGGTTGCAAATTTATATAAAGGTCTGCGTGCCCTTTCAAAAATTTACCTTCTGCAAGTTTTGCTATAACAACTCCGGTAGAAATTCTAATGCTAGGTCTACAAGAGTAAATAATTTGGAAAATTATAAGGGGGACAATTTTATTCATTTCTACGCCTTAAGTTATACGGAGCTGGGGGTAGTTGTTGTTGGTGTTGTGGCTGCTGCTGCTGAATATAATGTACAGGGGTTTCTCTACTCTTTCGGTAGTTCTGATTTGCTAAATCGGGGTAATGTTCTCGGGTTTTGTTTATGGCTACACTTACAGGTTTGTCAACATTTAAAAACTCCTGAAACTTTTTTTTAGGTGTTCCGGGTAGGTTTTGGTAAATGGTTGTGGCTACTATTAGATTTCTTTGTTTCGACGTGAAAGTTATGCCACATGCATTTTCTGCGGCCCGGAGGGCTTCTCCTACAAGTTTATGTGTACGTGTAATAAAATTGTTTAAATCTTCGTGTTCCTCTTTCTTCCATTTAGCTTGGAAGACTGCTTCTAATGTGGCTAAGGGTTGTGCAAGGGTTATTTCTTTAAAAAATTCTAATAAGTTTTGTTTAAAATCGTCCCATGTTGTAGCTTCGCTAATTGATGGGACGTAAGTGACTGTGTCATGAGCATTCCCTTCTTTCGGGTCAATAAATCTTTTTGCTTCTCTAATTTTATATCATCATCGGTAATATTTTCGCGTAAGAAATGTTGCTCTAAAGATTCAACCCAAGGTCTTACGCGTGGTTCAACAAAACGATTATCTATGGTCCCCTTAAAAATTAAAACAGTATGAGGAAGGTTTACTAGTCTGCCTAAGTTAATGTATGCTGGGGCGGGGGTTTGAGACTGAGACATATTGGCTTGTGTGTTTGGGAGTATGTTTGAAGGGCGCGGGGTAGGTGGAAAAATGGGTGTAGGTAAATTTTCGATGTCAGAAAGCGCACCGTCTGAATCGCTCATATGTGAAGGTACTTATTAATGTGTTCTAATTAGGTCTGCTTGACCGATCTTAATTTATGGAATGATCACTTAAGGGGTTTTCCTAACTACACTATCTAAAAAAATAAATGCACAACAATTTGCCTAACTAGGGGAAAATTTGAAAAGATTGTAAACAAAAATAAAAATGTAAACAAAATTTCACTCGAATGTACGTGAAGGTATGGTAATACTATGTTTGGTACATTAAATAAAATTATACTATACTAACTAGAATAGTAAAAATAACTGTGACAATAACTGTGAAAATAATTCTGTGACAATATTGTTTTCAATAAAACAAAAATGTATCACTGGTGTCTGAAGTGTTCATTGTGTTTTGTGTTAATTCTGGCTCAATATTAAATATTAATTGTTAATAATAATGACTTTTCAAATGGTTAGAAATTATTTAAAAAAAAGAGTTTTGTACTTAACAAGATTCCTACGGCGAAATCCTTAGAGACGTGTCCTGAAGACGTGTCTTGCTGGCCACTTGTTCCTGGATGAAAACTAGGCGTGGAGAACTTGGAGTCGTGACGCACCGGTTCAAGGGTGGATGTGGCGAACTAGAAGTCGTGACACGCCGGTCCAAGGGTGGATGTGACGAACTAGAAGTCGTGACACGCCGGTCAACTGGGTGGATGTGACGAACTAGAAGTCGTGACATGCCGGTCAACTGGGTGGATGTGACGAACTAGAAGTCGTGACACGCCGGTCAACTGGGTGGATGTGACGAACTAGAAGTCGTGACACGCCGGTCAACTGGGTGTTGGCTCTGGTTCCAGGGTCTGGAAGACTGGAAGAATCCTGGAGTCGTGAAGATCCTGGTTAAAGGGTCGCCAGTTGTTAACCCCTCCGTCTATGGCCCGTGTTGGTTCGAAGTCGACGGGGGTTCTAGTTAGGTGGCAGCAACGGTTGTGTGTCTTGAAGTAGTTTTCTTCTATATTACTCTCCGAGTTCTTCTATAGTGGCTCGGAGGACTCTGATAGACTTACTCAAAATGCTGAAGGTTCCGGATTCTTCTTATAGCGTATCCGGAAAGTTTAATGACTAAGTTCTTCTCAAGAGAGCAAGGCTCGAAGGATAAGGTAAAAACTAGCTTCAACTGTAATTTTACTGTTAAAATGTACAGGTAGTGCTCAGCCTCTGAATTAGCTTCTGAATGACAATGGAATAATTTTAGTGGGTTTATATACCCAAAAACTGCTAACATTATTATTATTAAATGCTAAAAAGGCTGTATTATTTTTGCACAATATTTGAAAATAAGTAAACTTTTTAGCTGTGGTAATGCTGGAACGAGTAAACAAAATATTTGAAGACGAAACCATATTTTTATCTTAAACCGCGACTTTTCAGATCTGATGTTATCATGATCTGCCAAGTTAACTAAAAGTGGAAATCGGACTATGCATCTTTACACTAAAATATGCATATGAGTGAAATTTTAAGGTTTAAGATGTACAATTTTAATGCTTAGGCAAGACATGATCTCATTGTTTATAACGAAAGAGAGTGTATACAAAATGTGAACATTGCAAAACTTAAACAGGATTCCTTATTATGCGAAATCTAAAAAAATTATTATGAGATTTTAAAAAACAACAGGTCACCAATTATTTAGCAAAGTAGAAAGCAAATCAAAAATTTTATCCAAACTGGCGTTGGGCGATTTTGGTCCTTATGTAAAAATGAATACACACACGTACATACATATGAGTATAGGCATTATATAAAGTTAAGTATATAAGAATATACAGGATTATATAAATACATGAACCATATAACACATGAATTTTTAAAAATGGATACTTTTTCTTACAATGGATACAGAGACTATATAAATGAATACAAGAATTACATGAAGGATAAGATAATATAGGAATATGGGAATTATTTATGGTTCATTTTTACATATATATATATATATATATACATATTATCCCGCACGACCACTCTCATTCCAGTGTTTCTAGTTGTACCCTCCATTTGCTGGCAAACCACTGGTCTCCCTATTAAGTGCAATTCATCTAACTATTATTTTAGCCATTTTCAGTGTAACAGTACCATCTTTGGCTCCAGTATCTCCCGATACAGTGTGTGTGTATATATATATATATATATATGTGTGTGTGTGTGTGTGTGTGTGTTACAGTCAGTGCGTGAAACCATTCATTTCGCTTAATGCCTAATAGGTTAGGTTAAGCTGGTTATGCATAATATCTGTGACCGAGGATCAAATTCATTGCACGAAATGCCAAAACTTTTAAGCATTACTTACATCGAATGACTTCACACGTTGACTGTGACTATATATGTATATATATATATATATAGAGAGAGAGGAGAGAGAGAGAGAGAGAGAGAAGCAACAATATTGCCTCAAGAAGAGAATTTTGTCATTATTTTTGTAATTTGTGTCAGAGATTTCTTCCTGTGCTTCAAAGACCCAAAATAAAGTAGGAATCTATTATATTTATTCGTTGTTAAAACTTATCTTACTGCCATTGGAAATTAAGTTTTTTGTTCTTAGCATTCATTTAAACAAAACATGAAATTTATTTGCTTTTGTATTCAGTCCCCAAAATTTAGGCAGTCTGTTTTTTTTTGTATCTTGAAGGATCGTGCATTGAACATAAAAAAATGGGGAAATTACCGAGATTTTTAAAAATTTTTAATTTAACTTTTCTATTCTGCAGTTGTTCTATCCGCTTGTAAAACTACAATTCCCAAGTCAAAAGTGAAACCGAAACCTATGATCTACTACTGTCTATTAATCATACAGAATACACCGTAATAAAATATAAATTAAACGTAACTTTAATGATAAAGAAAAAATATTTCCTTTTCCTACACCGCAACTTGATCGTTAACATTAGCGCAGTAAAAAGTACCAGAACCGTATTACTACTCATTTTTTGGACATTGTTTACTTTTCTTAAAACAACCTTCAAACCAATTCCTGTGTTTATACATGTATACTTTTAAGCGAAAAAAAATGCTTTTCATCCTGCAAGACTGCATAAGATAATGTGCTGCCGAAGAAGACATTAAACTCTACAACCTGCGACAATAATGCTTTCATTTGCATAAGAGAGATTTTGCCTAAAATTTCTTAACCGTAACAAAAACAATTTCGAAACTTTGTCGGCATTGGGACGATTCTTTTTCAGGAGTTTGACTGCGTGAATGAGTAATTACAGCAAATTAAAGGGAGCGTCCTTTCAGTGTGTAATGTATGTATATGTGTAATGTTTGCACTGAGCTAAAGCTAAGCGTTACGTTTATTTAGCGATAAAGTTAGGCAGTAGACTCTCAATTTACGCGAGGATTACGTCCTAAGTGGATCCCGCGTTATGTAGGAAGAGGAAGTAGGCGGCGGTAGAGGTGAAAAACCTGGCAATAGAGGTGATTTTGGCTTGTTTGCCGACAACGAGCCACCAGGTAACTGAGGCGCATCTCCCCGCAACAAAGTTTTATGGGCAAAACAATGCACCGCGAGATTTTCTTTCGGAACGAACCGTGTTAGATCGAATCTTACCGTGTTATATAGAATTTTGTGCTACAAATTTCCAACCGTGTTAAAAGGAAACTGTGTAATGTGAGACTGCTCAAAGTGAGGGTCTACCGTAGTTGCTGTGACTAACAATGATAAATGCAACTTCCAGTGTAAAATCAGAATTTGAATGCTTTATTACCATCTTTATGATATAACTTTATTTATATAGTTTTATAGTTTAATGATTATTATTATTATTATTATTACTCAAACCTCCATGCAGAACAGACGTATTTTTTCTTCACACTCCGCATTTAAGCTCTTCCATAGCGTGGTAGCTCGAAGGTGTACCCGATCCTATATTCCGATCGATCGTATCTGAGAACAGACCTTCAGCCTTTTCGGTCTCGTGTACTATTACGTCCCGATTAATTTCCCCCCGTTTAATTTTCATTCGAAAATCACTCTTCGTTATGGCTAATAAGGCAAAAGCTGTGACAAAAAATTTAGCTTTCACTGGAGCAGAGAAGAACGGGAGTAGAGGGCAACCAAGAAAGTAGTCTGCACCAAACACTCCAGCAGGGAGAGAACACTTCCCCAGAACACAACAGTACAAGGCGAGAGACACCGCCCATAAAAGCAGCGCCGCCTCTCTTGTCGACAAGAAGCAATTCAAATAACTACCAGAAGTTACCCAAGGGAAAGTTCATTTTGAAACTCCTGACGGTGATCCTCGTTTAATAATTTCCTCAGAAAAAGGAATGAATAGATTTTCCAACTAAAACAGGTCAGCGAACTGAACCCCCCCTCCAAAAAAAATTTATAAATTAGAAGTAACACAAAAAGACCATCAATCGAAATTAGCTTACCTCTCCTCCACGTCAGACACGAAAACATAATGACTAATTATCAGCGGACTTTAACTTCCCGCTCAAACCGAAAACGAAGACCGCATAAAAAATAATAATTAACACTCTGGAATCTACGTTCAACTACTCCATCAATCAGGATGTTATTACAGAAGCAATTAGACAAGGAAACCGAATCCAAATTCTAAAAGCCACTGGAATTCCACATAAAAAACGTCTAAGTGAAAAACGAAATAGTATCACAGTGTATATGTCACAAGCAAAGTGTAAAATCAGGTATTCTATACAATACCTGGGAATTCTATACATTGCCCCAAAATACCAGGTAAAGTATTAAATATCTATTGTCCAACACATTGACTAGGTATTCTATAGAATTCTATAGTATTCTATAGAGTACCTGGCGTGGTATCGCCAATATGTGGAACAAAAGATATTACACGACAACGCACGTTCTTGCGTGGTAAAACCATTCCCCATAACCCATTTCTCAGTTTCATTCAAGATGGCAGCGGAACAAGTATTTAGCCGTGTTAGGTTAGGTAAATTTTGTAATATTATATAACAATAATTAAAATAACATTTAAGAACACATAATATAGAGTATTTTTTTTAAGAAAAAACATCACTCAAAACGAAAAAAAAAGAAAAAACGTAAACCGATCATCAAAGAGAGATCGATAAGGAATCAGACCTAAACAGTTATTATTTCCATGAAGTACAAGACCTGCTCCTTGTCTAACTCGGGTAACTTTTCCTTAATCCCACAAAATTAATCAATTATTCACTCCAGATCACCATTGCAATTTCACTTCTTGTATATACTGTAAGTATCATAATAAATACTATTATATGAAATATGATTATTTTTATAATAATGATAATAATAATAATAATAATAATGATCTTAATGGCAAAAATAAAATAAACAGTAAAATAGTACCAAAATATGTCAACTGTTTTTAATTAATTTTATTATTATTATTATTATTATTATTATTATTATTATTGGGGAAATAATAAAATGGCATTATTATACTCGTATATTTAACTATATATACTACAGTGTATATATTATATATACCCTTGCTATATCAAATATCTAACTCGCACAAAACAAATATTGAAAAATATTTTAAAAGTCTGTCACTTGTATTCTTTTTGTGAATAAAGACTTTTTGTTTGTTTTGTTTGTAAAAACTATATTATTTTGCGTTCCATCTGGAAAATAACATTTTTTATTTAATATCTTCTTTGTACCACTCTCAAACAATTATCTTTAAATTACTATTTGAATTATTAATATCAGTAATTTTACTTAATTTTTATAATGCATAACACTAATGCAGTTTTGTCAATATTTTATAATTTGTAATTTTAGCTATTTTTAATAATATTGTCTCATATCGCACATTTCCTACACGAAACGAGATAAAACGTTTAAAACAGACAATCACAATATAGTGAAGTGCCAAGAGTTTTGAGAACATGCGTGGTTCTTGGTAGAGACGCGAGATAACAGCACACTAAAAGCCTACCTATTTACCTATTTAGAGTCACGCCAAACTTGTTCATAATTTCGTATTCTGCTGTAAAATCAAGAAAAAAATAGCATTGAGACCAAAAATTTATAAAAATACCACAATTTTGAGCTTCACGTCAGTAGTATGTGCGCATAGACTACGAGTGGGTGCCAATGCCAGCGCCAACTGAGGGGAAAGAGGGTGAGGGGAAACGACACGACACTTCTCACTTATTTAAATGATTTAGGTACTCAACAAGTTATCCCGTATTTATAATTGGCTGAATGCAAATAAATTATCGTTAAATCTATCAGACCTCATATGTGATCATAACAAATAGGAAACATTGATAAAAATACCTATAGATAGTACTATAATTAATAGAGTATCAGAGCTGAAAGTACTTGGTGTAATTTGAGGTGAAAACTAACTTTTAAAGGAGTACATCGAACGCAAACTCTCAAAGTTCACTCGTACGTATCAAATCCAACCAAAAACACACAAGCCCTATGTGCAAGTCACTTAAACTTCTTAAGCTTAATGACCTGAATAAGCTGAATAACTGCTTACATTTTCATAAATTATTCTATAAGGAAACTTCTGGGCTAATTATAGAAATAAAATCAAACAACCAAGTAAGCCATTCAGTGAACCTAAGCTATAATAACTTTTACTTCCAAAAACCTAATTTCACACTCGAAACGTCACAAACATACCTCTCATACGAGGGGAATTCATATCTGGAATAATTTGGAAAGAAATTCAAAAGCGAATGCTTCACGTGGAAATTTTCATATTCACTTAAAAATGAAAAATCTTGGAAGGATATTAACTTCTCTCCTTCTTCACTCTTCTCCTTGTATCTTATTCTTTCATTTTTTGTAAACCATTTTGAAAAGTTAATTTTATGTATAAATTACTGCTTTATTTAAATTAAAAATACCTAATTTAAGTTCATGCAAATCAATATTAATCAATGTATAATAATGAATTAGTTTTTCAACAATAAATCCGAATTACTGTATAGAAATATCATGACCCTACGTATATACTGTAAGTTGTGTATAAAAGTAATTTTTGCCATGAAAAGTAGCTCTGCCTCATATTTGGCGGTTCCTAAGCTGTAGTACTTAAAATTCTATGTGAACAATAAAGAATTTTAATTTGAAATTACAAGTTATAATGTGAGAGTGCACTGACTAGATATGAGTACGCTTTGTCATATTGACTAAAAGCCAGCCGAGGGTCTATTTCATATGGGTACTTTTCTTACCTTTCTTACTCGTTAAATTTGCTCAAATCTATTAAAATTATCTTTACTCAATTTCTTAATTTCTTAATTACTTATTTATCTTAGCAACGTCTTACAATAAATGCTATTTTTAGCGTTCTTTTATGTAACAAGTATTTTTTTCAATACATTTTCTTTTTTAATTTTTATTTGTATTGATAATTTTTTGCTTTTAATTTCTTCATTTTTTTAATTTTTCATTTTGCACTTTTCTTATTTCAGTATATAAATTTATGTAACGACTACTCGAAATCGTGACGAGGAAAATTTAAGGGGAGGTTTAAGGCCTTAGACGAATTGCGGTCGCCAACAAACGCAACAGTATCTGTTAACATCCAAAAGGATGATTTTCTCTCCCTCAGTTTGCCCTCTGCCTCTATTATAGCTTTTTCCTCATTAGAATTTCTCAAGAGTATAAATTTACAAATTCAAAAGAGACAGAAAAAGAAAAAATGGAGAATCTGTTACCGAATGTAGATATGAACGCAGTCTTGTTATGTACGTTCATAATTTTGTGCATTTACATTTATTTATCCTCGCTCTTTTTTCCTTCACTGTTGTAATATTTGTTCTTTATTATTTATTTATTTTATTGTACTTCTCCTTTAACAGCTCATTTCAGAATTTTTCTTAAATTCACACACACATATTTTGGCCAACATGTACAAATACTATACTGGCAAATTTTACTTTATACTGCATATTAGGGCGGAGTGAAAAACTCATTTTTCGAATTTTCAAATTGGCTAGTGTGGAAAATGTGTGGAGTAGTGAGGAAATAAGCTGGTATAAATTTAAAATCATAACATTAATATCTTCAGGTGCCACAATGACCTTCAATATTGAAAAAAATTGAAAAAAGCAGATTTTAACCAATAATTACAGAAGAGTCCACGATGCACAATAGACAAGAATTTATTCACACTTGTATAAAAATAGCTCAGTCAATCTTTAAAAAAAGTTTCTATTCTCTAAAAACAGTTTTCTATAGTCAGCTCACTCAGCTGTCACGTGAGTACCTCGGTTCAGTGTAGCTGTCGCTCTCGTAGCAGGTGGGTGTTCTGTTGTTGGCGTTGCTCAGATAGTCTAAACTATATTTCTTATATATTTTGCATTTCTGTATTGTGTTGCCCTAAGTTTGCCATGTACTATTAACTGAAATTAACGTATAATTGATATTAGCTCTTTCTTTTTCAGATTTGTATACTTTCAAAATGTCTCGAGTTTGTGCAAAATCAACCAGCGCCTCAACTGAGTGCCCCATGTTTGGTATGGGGGAAGATTTGTGGCACAGGAATCTTCCTACATACGAAGGAGTTTTTAAATATTACTTGTTTGTAAGAAACGATTTGAAACAGAATACTAATAAAGATCCTTCAATATCTCAAATATTAGAACAAGTTGTTGATAAATTGAAAACAATTTGGGAAAGTGCTTCCGTCCCAATTCTGTCAGACAGGCGAATTGAAACAATGTTCAGAAGCTACCACGAAAAGTATCGTGTCATTATGAAGCCATACCAAAGCAGAAAAAATTCTGAAGCTTACAAAGCAAAGATTGATATGTTCAAAAAAGAAGCACACGCGAAACTTTTTGACATTGCAGCGTGCAAGTGCAAAGTACTAACACAATGTTCTTGTCCCAAAGAAAAAACGGTTCCAAAGGAAGAAGTGACGTTCCTCTTCGATCAAAGGAGTGAAAGAAAACTGTTTATTGATAGAGTAGATATTACACTCTCAAAGAAAAAAGCATCTACGTTGCTAAGAAAGCAAAAAGAAGCTGTGAGGCTCACCAAAGAATCTTTACAGGAGAAATTGCAGGATACAAATGTTGAATTATCATCATCGACATCAAACAGTGAAAGTGAATCTGGCGAAATATCAGACGATACATTTCCAGAGCCAGTTAGCTCGAAGAGAAAGCTCGAACAACCTGAAGAACAATTATTCAAGAAAAGGAAAACTACAAATCTACCTTCAGTGGCTACTGCTTGTGACAGGACTGCAGTTACAGATCGAGCTGCAGCATTCATTGTTAGTGCAGTATTGCAAGATATTGGAGAAGTTTCTATTGACAATACATCTGAAGTAGTGGATAGGAGTAAAATCAGAAGAGAAAGACAAAAGAAGAGATCAGAAATTATGAAAGATCAAAATCAGACCCCAATCAGAGGAATCTATTTTGATGGTCGAAAAGATTCTACACTCTTCCAAGAAAAAAAAAGAGTCCAAAGTATATCAGAAGAAGGTAACAGAAGAACATATCACTTTAGTGAGAGAACCTGGTTCAGATTATTTGGGCCATTATTCTGTGAATTCTGGATCAGCTGAAGAAATATGTAAAGGAATGTTTGAGTATATTGGAAATAATGACATGAACCTGGAAAACCTTGTTGCCATTGGATGCGATGGTGCAGCAGTCAACACTGGAAAAAAGGGAGGCGTTATAAGGCTTATAGAATTGAAGCTGAAGAAGCCAGTTCAACATTTAGTGTGCCAGCTCCATGCCAATGAATTGCCATTACGCCATTTAGTTGCAAAGCTGGATGGAAAAACATCTGGCCCCCGCGGATTCACCGGTCCTATTGGCAGGGAATTAGAGAACTGTGAGAGTCTTCCTATTGTCGAGTTTGAAAGGATTGATGCTGAGGAACCAACTGTAGACTGTGAAGATCTTAGCACCGACCAAAAATATCTAATTGATATTCATCAGGCCATAACAAAGGGATATTGCTCTCCAGATCTTGCTCATCGTAGTCCAGGCAAAATGGCACATTCACGATGGCTAACTACAGCAAATCGTTTGCTTCGTCTATACGTTTCAACTGTAAGTCCATCTGAGAACCTCATGAACATTGCTTCTTTTATAATGAAGGTCTACATCCCAATGTGGTTTTCTATTAAGCAAAGTACGTCTTTCGTCAATGGCTCAAAACATGTTTTCAAAACTATTGAACTAACAAGAACACTGAATGACGAAGTAAAGGATATTGTAAACCCTGTCATACAAAGAAATGCATTTTTTGCAAATCCAGAAAATATTCTAGCATCAATGATTCATGATGACCGCAGCGCCATAAGAGAATTAGCGTGGAGGCGAATAAAGAAAGCAAGGCAAACAAACAAGGAAAAAGTTGTGAGGCGTTTCACAGTACCTGTTATTCAATTTGAAGCTACTGATTATACTGATTTAATTAATTGGCAAAAATGCATTGTCACTGAACCACCTGTGACAAGACACCTGACAGAAAATGAGATTGAAGAATTCATAGAAAACAGAGTACCCCTCCATTCGAGAAATTCCCTTGTCATACACAAGTAGTAGAAAGAATGGTAAAATTAGTGACTGAAGCATCATCAAAAGTATTTGGATTGAACGCGCGAGATGGCTTCATAAGATCAACACTTCAGTCACGTAAAAAAATGCCATCATTCGAAAGTAAAGCTGAATATAAAGTTTAAATAAAACGTTAATAGAAAAAACATGCGCAAGGATGGGTGGTTGGGAGGGCATGGGTGGAGCTCGACACGCAGCCACCTCCTCGTGGTGAGTTCTGGATTATTTAGATCATTAATCAAAAGAACATTGATCTAAATAAACTAAGAGCTGCGTAATTCAGTAACTATTTTGGTAATTGGAACACTTAATATATAATAATAACAAGTAAGTTTCAGTTATTGTACTAATGCAGAATATAAGAAAATCATTATATTTCACTTTTTTCGACGGCTTTGTGGCACCTGAAGATATAATTTCGCAGGACTAATATTTATGCACAGTCATTATCTATAGCACACACATATTTTCCGCACTAGCCATATTTGAATTTCGAAAAAAAGTTTAAAAACCTAATTTTCGATCCGCCCTACTGCATATTATATTATTTACAAATTTTGGTCTGTCTTTATCTTATGTCTTATTATTTACACTTGTCTCCGTCGTATACGCACTTTTATTAGACTATATACGTACATATGTATATAAGTGTCTGTTAGTAGCCAGTCCATCGGTCGAGACCCGTTGACGGCAGGCGGCGCGCAGCAAAATCCATCTCTTCATCCTTCCACACAATTAAAAAAAATTGGTTGGTAGATAAATGGGTACCCTGCGTAGCCTAGTGGTTAAGACGCTAGGCTGCTGATGGGGCGTGGTTCGGATTCCACGTTAAACTGTAGGTCTAAGGTGGAGTGACAAGCTTGACTTTCGTCAGAATGAGCAATGCGGACGGAAGCAAAACCAAGGTTAACCAGTTAATCTAATCTCTTTTTTTTCATTCATTTAACTTCCCAGAAATCTGACGTAATCAATGAGCTCTCTGAGAATCAGCTTTTTTCTTTAATTTATTTCCTATTCTCTATATTCTATTAAAGTTATGTGTACATTTCTCCTTGTCTTTCCATATGATTTAATTCTTTCAGATACCAACTCTATCTTACTTTTTCTCAAAAGTTACACTTGACAATTTCCATTGAACGACATTGCTTATCTCTCAGCAAGTTAATTCAACGCAAAACCCGACGAAAGCATCATGCATCTTAAAAGGTTTTACCATCAAAGTATTCAAATATTCTATTCTACAACTCACGCACACACACACACACACACCACACACACACATTAGCTTTTTGAGTTTGGTTCGAGGTCTGTAAACCTCACCAAAGGTACACTTTTCTTAATGCACAAATACCATATCTATACTGACTCGACCCTGGTGTCTGATTCAACCTCGTTAATCTCGTTAGTGTTCCGTGCGTCGTCTTTCTTCACACAAAGGTCAAGCTTTATATTATCATTATGAAATAAAGTTAAATCATTCTTAACTACGGCCTAAAGGAAGTCCCTCAAAATCATATTTTCTTACATTCTGTCTCAGGGTTATATAAAAGTTCTCAGCAGCAGCTAGTTGTTAGTCAAATTACTTATGTGCTAATAAACTTCCTGGTAATTAACTAGTCTGTATTAATGATTTTGTACCAAATTATAAATTTTTCCTTAAAATCTTAAATTATAAAATTTTCCATTGAAGTTTTTAAAACCTACTTATAATAAAGTTTAACACTTCTACGAATTGACTATCTAAATCTTTAACATTTTATATATAAGCATCCTTTATTAAGGATTAATGCAAATCAAACTAACCACGAATGTTTAAAACACTTGAAAGATATGACAACAAACCAATTTCATCTTGCGAAAAGCTATTAACTTTGCTTTGACTAAACAATATCATCTTGTTTGGGTTTGGAAGCTGTCTCGTTAACAAAATTTGCTTTGTAAATAATGCTAAATAATGTAAATACTGTTCATAATCGTGTGCGGAAATTTGTACGCCAACATTTGTACGACTGGAAATTTATACGACTGGAAATTTATACGACTGGAAATTTATACGACTGACATTTGTACGACGGTAATTTAAGTATGCGCTCTACCGGACTTTTTTGACTTAAGTATGCGATCTACCCATGATAATAACCGTGACTTCATTTTTTATATAAACATAAGCACAGGTGCAAAAAAAAATAAATAAATAAAAGTAAACATTATTTAAATATTTTGAAAATAATTTCAATTTGAAGAATTTTAAATTTTATCATGTATCACAGCGCATTAAAGGATTAACAGGTAGGTAAATGGTTATTGAATAGGTACAGGTAGTTAGGTTAGGTTAGGTTAGGTTAGGTCCGGAGATTAATGAGAAAAAACTCGCAAGATTTGTTCTCCGATTTTTTAAATGACATTCGTTCTGTATATCGCTAGTTACATTTTCTTTTAAATTGATAAGCTGAAATCTAGTTTCAATTATGCATTTAATTATTGTAATATGTAATTTCATAATTTGTGATAATTTGTATTTTAACTTACCTAGTTTCAAATTCAATTTTATTAACTGATCATGAATTTCTTGCGTATAACGTATAAATTACCGTCGTACAAATGCTTGGCGTATAAATTTCCAGTCGTATAAATGTTCTGGCGTACAAATGCTGGCATATAAATTTCCGTCGTACAAATGTTGGCGTACAAATTTCTGGGCTTCGTTAATAATGTTGAATTTCAGGTTCTTGTTTCTTTACAATGTCCATAAGTAAGAGCAACTTCAATGACTCTGTTAGAGTTTAATTTAAGACACTTTTGATGATAGGTGCGCATTTATTTACATTTAATTATCCACCACAAAGATAGGTTTCTTCTAAGTAAGTTTTGAATTTATAATCTTCATCCAGTCTCTTTAATTCAGCTAAGTGAACGGTAATTTCTCGACTCTCCAACTCTATCTCAACATTTTGGTTGCGTGTGTGGAAACAGTATGAAACCATTTACTGAATGTTGTAAGTGCTTCGATAAAGATAAGCGCTATAAAATAGGCCTAACTAAATATTTATCTAATATTAATAAATCTTTGTTCGTAATCTATTTGAAGTCACAATTTTACCTTCTGTTAATCCGGTTTGCTTTCGTTTCATTAACTTAATTTGATGTTTCACTAATTTCTTCTCATTGCTTGAAAGCTTAAAATATTCACTTAAATAAGATTGATAATCTTTTTTAATATTTATTTATTTACCTCTTATCATTACTGTTAAAAGCTTATTTAGCTTTATTTAATAAACTCGTTTATAATAAATAAATTATTTTACGTATTTATTTATATGTTTCATTTTCTCTTATCCTTTGGACTAAGCCCGTAAGGCATTATGAATAGCTTGAAAACTAGGAATCAATGTAAGCGCATCCAAGGCGTATCTTATGCCTGAGGATTAACGCGAAAAGCGCGCAACTCATCCCAACCCAGGAGCTACGAAGCGGGGGTGAGCCAAGGTCTCACCATCAACTCTGCCACAGTAACCACCGAACTACCAGACACTCTCAGCTCTTTCCACCATAGACTAATTAGAGGAACTATTTTGTAATGAACAAAATTTCTAATTCATCATAGCAATTTCAAAGCCTTCCTTTTCAGAGAAGATCGAAACCATAATAAAACGGATTAAATTTAGTTAAAATGTATGAGACTCTCTCAAATACCCCTTCATCGAAAAGTAAGTTTAAAACATTTACTTAAATAACAAGAAAATATGATATTTAACCTATCATTTATTTAACGAAAAGCAGAATACAAATAATATAAGATTTTACATATTAGGCTCGAAGGAGAGGGTACAGCACATCAAAACGTATTGATGCTTATTCGTTTGTATTTTAGTTGTGCCACTCTTACTTCACACATATTTAACTGACCAAAGAAAATAAACTACTTCAACGCTTGCGCCTCATGTCCTTTACATCATTTCTGATTGGGTGGGTGTAACTGAATATATATATATATATATATATATTATTCATTCATATGTAACCTTGTTTATGCTACCGCCCTAATTGTTCATTCTGACGAAGATCAAACTTGTCACTCTTACGGTGGAGTGATAAGTTTGATCTTTGTGTGTGTGTGTGTGCGTATATATATATATATTTTTTTTTTCTAAAGCTATGCATGATATGAAAGCGTCTGTCTGTACCTCCACTTGTCTAAAATATTAGCTTCCCAAACCCAACACCTTGATTCCCAAACGTTTTCTAGCCGCGTCACCCTAAACCATCCCTAAATTTGTTGCGGCACTCCACTGACCTAAACCCCTGATAATGATAATTTAGGTACTAGATGAATAAAAACCTACTAAGTTGACTCTGAAAACGATATATTTACGTGAAGCACTTTGTAGGATAATTTCTCTTAACTTTTTTTTTTTATGAAAAACTATTATGGCTTGTTGCACTCCTTCTCGCGGCACTCCCGTAACCCTTCCGCGGCACCTGGGTTGGAAACCACTGAACCTCAACCTCTGCAATAACTTCAGTCAAGAAATGAAAGACTAACACAATAAAAAGCTTCCAGAAAAAATAAAAGATAAATTCATCAAATCATACAAACCATATACTGTATATCCCTTTTTTTTTCTCCAGTTTCCGCTCCAACCTTGTTCTCCATTCCCCTTATCTCTACACCTCAATTATTTCTGTAGAGCCACAAACATTTTGTGTAATGTCAAGGTATTTAATATTATACGTAGGTCGTTAACGTATTTAATATAATATATATATATATATATATATATATATATATATATACTTTATATCCTCGAAAAAAATTTGTTTAATCTTAGCTGAAATAGGTATGTTATAGATATATAAATATATATATAACCTTCAATAACATTCAACCAATAAGACAAAATTTGTTTCAAAATTGCAGTTCCATGGCAATCATCTCCTGATCCATTTTTATTTATTTCTTGTTACATTCATTGTATTTTCTTTGCACGTGTACGTAAGTAAATAATAATAATAATAATAATAATAATAATAATTTAATAATAATAATAATAATAATAATTATTATTATTATTATTATTATTATTACTGCTTGTGTAATTGAGAACATACAAATTGACTATAAGTTTTGGTTTCAAAATCAGTATGAACACTACATCCAATTAACAAACATTTTTTGTGGTCTGTCTGAAAGAGCAAAAGAGTTTCAAATTGAAAATTTGAATTGAAAATTTTAAATCGCTGAATTGAAAGTAAACAAATTTTTCAGACACTGAAGAAATTTGATGATACGCATAGTTTAGCATAGTTTTCGGATCACCTGAAGATCAGTGCCCCCAGCCTTCTTTAGTTAGCTTTATAAGGCTAACTAACGAAAATATCACGACTTAACCTAACCAATCGTCAAGGGCGTACGCCATACAGTTGACCTAACGATTGGTTAGGTTAAGTCGTGGGGGCCCTGATCTTCAGGTGATCCTAGTTTTCTATAAGGTTTAAAGGGGGTAACATAAACGAATATTCTAAGGATTAATTCAGGGATAGTTTCATCACGTGTTAAGTTACTCATGGGTGGGGATTGATCGCTGGTTGATCCGTTTTACGTAGTCTTTGGCTGGGTTGATTTAATCTATGGATCAACCAGAAAGGCTATTTATACGCAGAAAAAATTATAGCTTTACATACAAAACGGACCAGTTGAATGCGGAAGACGGTCATCCATCCAACTACTTCTTAAGGCAGGGCTGCTCAAACCTGTGCACGCGGACACATTTGTGCCCGCGAAGCCATTTCGGTGTGCCCCCAGATAAGGTTTTAGAGACCGGTTAATAGAAAGAATATTGTAATTAAAACCAGATAATAATATTTTTTGTGTTTTACGTATTTTTTATCATAATATTTTTTATGTGTGCCGCCTATGCTCTAGCATTTTGAAAATGTGCCCACCTGCGAAAACGTTTGAGCACCCCTGTCTTAAGGGAAGCAAGGACAACGATATGGTCACGACGTAGTCCTTTCCTCACTGTTTTCTATGTGTATCTATTTTCCTTAGCAGTAAATAACAATTATATAGGTCACGTTTTATGCAATTTCAGATGTTAGTTATTTGTAAATAAGAAAATTTTAAAAGTTATTTGTGATTATTAGAATATTCTTTTAATTCAAAATCCATCGAAAGAATTCTTTTCACAAAATTGACAAATACTTCATATGCTAAAAGCGCTTGGTTTGAAAGGTATATTTGGACTTAGATGCGCTCATCCTACCTTCTGTTGAGACCTATTTAACTTAGAATTTACAGTTTAAATTGTCAATAAAATAATATTAATATTCTGCACTACTTACAATATTTTCATCACAGTAACGAGATTACATCTTCTGTTGCGTTGTGAATTTGTTAATGAAGGATAGAAGATAATGAAGTAACAACTAAATAGAATAACCACTTTTACCAGTCCTTCTCTGGGGCTTCTTCATTTTTCTCGAAGAAGCCCCAGAAATTTGATATGAAACCTCGCTACACTTCTGTTATGCCATTACCCTGCGTGTTTCAAGATTTCTGTAAGGTTTACATGAAATAATTTCATGTCTCGTGGATATTTACTCCCGGAAGTTTACACATACGAGTCATCTTTGGCGAAACGGGAGTTTGGTCTGGTAGAGCATGATGGCTCACTAGGGAAATGCGTAAGAAAAAAGACTAATAGAAGCAAAACTTAAATTTTATTTTTGTTTTAACTGCTGTCTAACAACTCCCTTCATCAAAGGTTTTAAAACATTCAAATCGTAAACAGTCACTGAGAAAAACTTTCAAACAATTCTTTCATCCCATTTTTAGAAGTTAATTTTCAAAATGAGTGAAAGAAATTTACATCAAATTAAAAAAAAAAAAAAAAACCGACTTTTGCTAACTAAAAGTAGATTTTTTTTTTTAATGTAATGTAATTTTCTTTGTTTCTTAAACAAAATTGACTTTTAAAGAATTTTTTTTTAATTTTCCATGGAATTAAACTATTTTATCTCGTTGTTATTTTAAATACTTAAAGTTCTACTGCTTTTCCATCGCTCTAACTTTACACAAATATACTAAAATTAAAGTGCTACATTGCTGTCACATCATCACACTGCTTCCCGTTAGATCAGTGCGGTCTATTTACTAGTTAGGTGGGTAACCATTATCTTGGTTCAGATTCATAATTCGGATCCCACGTAAAACTGCAGGTCCCCTCCGTCACATGACCTATACCGATACATTTATCATTATCATTATCATTACTAAAATTAAAATAAGTATAAATTCTACGGGTAATTAATAAACATTATTTTATTTTAAACATTTTATCTTATTCCCCCTCCAAAAAAAAACTTACCCTCAACAAGAGAAAAGTTAGTTTTCATTTGTAAGGAAGAGAATAATTAAAAGTCAAATACTTCCTTTCCTTTTGGAAAGGTGAAACGATGAAATTATTAACTATTGACGTACTTGTAATCCGATTTCCTTAATTAACGCCTTTTGCTCTTTTTTATGTCGTTGTTTTTTTTTAGATAGAAGTGAAAAGGTGAAAATTTTATTCTAAATATTGTAATTTTAAACTTTCTTCTTTACTTTTCATTTTATTTGTCAGAAGAGTGAAGTAAAATGTGGATTGAGATTGAGATGGTATGTACTTTTTACCTTGGCATTTTGGTAGTTATATTATTTTTAAAACAAAACTAGGATGCTTTTATTTTATTTTCATCAGTTACTTATAAAAGTAGAACTAATAGACCACGGGTGGGCAACCTTTTGTTCAATGTAGCCACAGGTGCCACAGGTGCAGTGAATGAAAAGTAAAATTTGCCACACCATACATAAATTGAGAAACTAGGTTGATAAATCGAAATATAAAAAGAAAAACTGTTTAAAAAGTTTATTCAAAACATGTACAATCTCATGGCCAATTCGCCACTTGTGGCGATTGGTGACAGGGTTGCCCACCCCTGTAATAGACTAAAGAGTAGACGTGTGAGGTTTAAAAGTAGTAGTAACACAGTAACATAATTCGCTCACTTTCAACATCATACAGGTGAAATTCTAGAATAAATACTTTATCTTCTTTCGTAATAGTGAATATATTCAATATCAAATTTCATGGCTAATAAGCGACAAATACGTGAAATTCACATTTGTGCATTGAAGCCCTCTAAAAATGGTGACATGTGACAATGTTTCAGGACAATCCCAGATGAGCCGGGTGTACCTGGCAATGTGAGCTGGAGAAATCAAGAAGGTAAGTCTCTGTTACATCAAGGTAGAGGTAGAGGTTGGGCCACCAACTTGACCGACGCGCAGAACCACTGAAAGGTTTACAGGTATTTATGGACCAGAATTTAGGTGATATACAGTAATAAACTAGCCTTATCATTCTGTAGTTCGTGAACAGTATCTCGTTGGAAAGCAAAATTGTATCTTCCATTAGGGAGAATCTTGAACACTTTTTTGTCCCTAATATTTCTTTTCGTCTCTGATCTTAATAATAGAGTATGTTCCGATCATGCAATCCATGCTACGTTTATGATTTTGGAAACTAGACCATTTGTAAGTTTAAATTCATTGAAACCCTTATTTAGGCATCTTACAATATCCTCGTGTGTCATAATGGCCAGGGCCTAGTGTTATTTCTGTGCTGAAGTATTTCCAATTCATTTCGGTAGGGCATTTCTTTAGCGGCGTATTTGAATATTTATCGGAGTAATTTTTCCTTTTCGGAGCAGACAACATCGCAAAAGCAAGATGTAAAATAAGAGTATATCTGAAAAACTTCTCGTGCATCCCCTGGAGATACTCCGTGCACCCCCAAGAGGTGGTGCTCGCTTAGAACGTGTTGTGTACACAATAACATTTCAGGATGATATTGTCATATCCGACCGTGTCCTCAAGCATGCTTTTGAATCTATATGTTAAAGAATAAGAATTATGAAAATGTTACATCCAAGTGTAATGTAGAAACAAAAATAATCCTAAATGATTTTAGATTGTATATCAAATACAGAAAGCCTCATACATTAAACGGGGCATTATTTCTAAAAAGAATTGCTTGTATTATACAAAACAATGAAAATGTAACTATTTCCACCATTATTTATGAGTTTACTACACTAACAAAAAATTAATTTCTTGACATGTCAATAAATATTGTATGCATATGTGATTTATTATTAAATCTAAACAGAATTGTATGTATTAATTATTTCAGTCATTATTTGTACGTTTACTAATAAAAAAATATCATGACATGTTAATAAATATTGTTTAAAGGTTTCTCTTTATTCCTCATTTATTTTTAAATTATGTCTGTGTAATGTGTATGCATCTTTTATAAGCTGATGGTTATCAAGAATGGAATGTGATTGCTGTCGCCAGAAAAAGTTAAGGAAAAATAAATAGATAACACTGCCCAACACCAATTTTGCTGATTTAATTCTAACACCTGTTTTTAGGTAACTTTGGTGTGCTGATTTAAAAAATCACCTTAGTTTTTGCCTATCACGTCAGGTTTTCGAGCAATCAAATACGGAGATATCGCATTTTGGCAGGGTTATGTCCAATTTTGTTTCTTTTCAAAAAATAAGTTTTTACATACTCAGAATCAGCATGGAAAAGTAAACAATTGGCAGGGAGTGACCTTTAATATACAATGGTAATATTGACACATAAAGTGATTAAAGTGTTTAAATAAGCAAAAAATGAATCCATGATCATGACGTCACGCTCACACCTGGGGAAATCACAGATACCCAAGATTTTAATATGTTGTACATGACCTTTAGATTTAATGCACGGATTTGCGTATTCCACAGATAAAATTTTAACAGCAAAACAGCTGTTAACAGGTCTCAAAAATCATCACTTTTGATAAGTGCCCTTCATGGATCACCCAAAATAGGCATATTGCATTGCACATTGCACGAAAACCTGATGTGATGGACAAAATCTAAGGTGATTTTTGAAATCAGCACATCAATATTATCCAAAAACAGGTCTTAGAATTAAATCACCAGCAAAGAAATTGTTTTTTGTTGGGCAGTGTAATTAAACTATATATCTATAGTGATGATTAAAACATTTTAACTACCACACTGATATAAAGATTGAGGTCGGGAGTTCGACCCTCTATGGTGTAATATCAGTTATGCCTAAGACAGGACTGAATGATAGGCGCTAAAGTTCGTATGTCGTCAGACGCAAACACACACACACACCACACACACACCACATATATATATATATATATATATATATATATATATATATATATATGTGTATATATATATTATTCACGTTTAGGCTAGGTGAAGTTAGGTTACTCTTGGGGCAACGTGAAAAAATGAGGGTAGGTTAGGTTAGGTTATTCCTGGGTCAGCGTGAAAAATAAGGTTAGGTTATTCTATATTCAATTTTCTACTTTTCTGGGGGGCGGCACTGCCCACCAACTTTGAGAGATTAAAATTCTGTTTTTCCCCTCTTTCCCTTTCCTTGCTTTCCCCTCATTTCCCTCATCGTTGTTTTTGCAACCATACTACTTGTTGCTTTAGATTTTATATATATATATATATATATATATATATATATAAACGTAGTGGACCGGATATCCGCATCAGCATCAGCATCTGCGGATATCCGCATCATTTTTAACATCCGCATCCGCACTTCTGACTGCGGATGTTATGTGGATATTACCTCTAATACATTATGCAATTTACAATTAAATTAGCTTATAAAGTAGCTTATAAGGCCCAGTCATGCACATTTCATGTAAAGTATTAATGAACAAACAAATATATAAACATCAAAATATAAATACGTGGTAACACAGAAAATTGAATGAAACTTGTTTCATTGAATTTTCTGTGGCTGAAACTCTTGAGAAAGTTATTATTTTTATCATAATGAAAACATTAATATTAATTTTAATTCTTATGCATTGCCTGCCATAATAGTAATATCACGAAATTTGAAAAATTATGTCATATATTCATAATTCTATATTATATTGATAGATTAACTAGGATTAACTAAATATCCGCATCCGCATCCGCAGATGTTGAAAAACTGACATCCGGTCCACCACTAATATTATATATATGGTGAGAACAGTAATGCAATTATTCTCAACTATAATTTGAAATATTCCTTATTAGAAATGAACGAAAATTCACTGCAATAAAGTTCAATTTTCACTCGTAAAATCATTTTCTATCATTATTTTTAAATAACCTCATATTATAAGTGAGAGATTGCGCATACGAAGAATCTTACTCACCGAATAAAATTAAATAAAAAAAATTTATTTCTCATATTCTCTAAATCATAATTTTAATGTTATATCATATGAAAAACCTAAATGAACTTCTTCAATGACTCACAGAAGTTGTGGAGGAAAAATATTAAATAGAAAATTTGTACGATAAACGTATAATCTCAAATGGGAATTTTTTTTTAAATTTGGCTTTTATTTCTTTAAAAATAATGATGTCCTAGCCCGCGATGAGCTATCCTTTATCAAAACCTATCAGCTACAGTATTCGACATATATAAATATACACATATTATTGTGTTTCGAATTATAATGTTATAATGTTTCAGACCAACAAACACCCTAAGATCCACTCATGGCTGGTCTACCTAACTGTGTTTGTAATTGTGTATTGCGCATGTCCTCCGTGGTGGCGGAGGGGACCTACAATCTTACCTGGGTTTCGAACCACAAAGCCTTAATTTTACTACCTTAAACTATACCCAATCTATCAACATATGCGTCTAGTCGATTTTTAAACATGTTTATAGACGTGCTACTGATTACTTCTACCGGCAAATTATTCCAGCTATTTACTATTCTATGCGTAAAAAAGTTTTTGGCAACTGCTGTCTCGAACCTTCTACTTGTCAGCTTACACCCGTTATTTCTAGTTCTACTATATTGTGGTATTTCGAGAAAGCTATCTCTATTTACGTTATCGAACCTATTCATAATTTCAAAAACCTGGATTAGATCACCCCTTAGCCTCCTAGTCTCGAGTGTGGTCAATTTTAACTCCTTAAACCAGAGCTTTCCAAACTGTGTGTCGCGACACATTAGTGTGTCGCCAATGCCTCCCAGGTGTGTCGCCAAATTTAGTTAATTATTTTCAATTTTTTTGTATTTTGAAAATTTTGATTTTTGTATCAACAAAATCGGCTACAAGATAAACCACCTACTGAAAAATTATCTTATATTTGATATTTGATAACAAAAATTAATTAGTGTGTCGCCAACGTGAAAAGTTTGGAAAGCTCTGCCTTAAACCTATCCTCGGTACGCACCCCTGGTACGCACCCCTCAGAAATAGACGCATTGAAAATCTTTGTTAGCGGCACAACAATGCTTTCTTTTAATTCTTTTAGTTGTCTGGGATATATGGAATCCGGCCCTGGTGATTTACGCATTTTCACTTTATCAATATAGCGCATTACATCCCTTTCACTAACCACGATATTATCCAAAGTATTACCATTATCAAAAGGTATTATGTCTATGACCGTAGGGATATTCGTTACATCTTCTATTGTAAAAACTGACGTAAAAAATTCGTTTAGCAGGGTAGCCATTTGCTTGTTTTCAGACACTAGCTCTCCGTCAAAATTTTTTAACGGCCCCAAGACACTCTTTCCTGGATTCCTATTGTTGACGTATTGAAAGAATCGCTTGGGGTTTTCTTTGCCGTCACGAGCTATGGAGATTTCAAAATCGCGCTTGGACTTTTTTATTACACTTTTCGCTTCACGCCTTAGAGATATGTAGTTGTTTCGTAACCACAAATCGTCTTTATCGTACTTATGTAGCCTATAAGCCCTATCTCTACTCTATAATATCCCCTACTCTAGAAGTAAACCACAAGGGCTTGTTGGTTACTTTCGCACTCTTAATCTTGTACGGTACACATTCGTCATTTATAGTCCTAAGTACTGTTCCAAACGATTCCCACATTATTTTTGCGTTGGAGATCCCCATTACGTTTTCCCAATTGACGTGTGACAATTCATTTCGAAATTTACAAAAGTCTGCGTGCTGGAAGTTAGGAATTTTACTTGAGTTAGCTGGTTTGAGTGGCTTACTGAGAGGACAAACTCTACCATATTGTGATCGCTATTGCTTAACGGTTCTATTACTTGAAGATCCGTGATTAGCCTATCATCCGTAGTTATTACTAAATCTAAAATACTGTCCAACCTCGTAGGTTCCCCAACCCTCTGAATAAGAAAGCTATCCTCCAGAAAATTAACTAAACGATTACCTTCCGCGTCTCCCCGCATTGTATCGTAATTCACGTTGGCGCAATTAAAGTCACCCATAACTAAGGCCTGCTCACTACCTATTTTTCTATTTAGTTCACGATATAACGCTTCGTCCCAGATGAGATGAATGAACACTGAAAAAGAAAGTTTGTCAACTTTTAACACTAAATGAATTACAAATAAAACACAACAAATTTTTGGTCTTACCTGCAACTCAAACTTCCTTGAAAATACAAATTATATATCCTACCGTAGTGGAGACGCTCATTTATCCTCCTCCAATTAACATATACTTAAGCCACCACATTTGAAAAGTTGTTAATAATAATAATAATAATAATAATAATAATAATAATAATGTAACTAGACGCCCAGCACTGCGCTCCTATCGAAAAATCCGGAAGGGCTCTCTGTATTTAAAATTTCCCTTATATGCTTTCTTTTTTATTTTTGCACCGTAAATATTATATTAATCCGAAAGAAAACCAATTTCCTTCCTCTCATACATTTTTGTTTATTTTTGCCTGTTAAAATTACATAAATTCAGAAGAAATGTCCTCGAAAGCTTTTTTTATCTATATTTTCTTAAAATCTCAAAAATATTAGCCCTACAGTCCAACCATACTGCTGTAATGTGCGACATTTAAAAAATGTATATATCACGTAAATTTAGGATTAATAGAGACTTAGTGGGAAACCCGACAGCTTCAACGATAGTATGACACTCATTTCCAAATAAACTTCTAGTATATTTTTAAGGTGTCTAATTTGTACTATTTGTAAAAAAATTGATAGACATCACTTAAGAGAGGAACTGTATAAATTCGTTACCGCTGCGTCGAAAAGAGTGAAAGGCGAATAAACAAATTAGCATCTTTTTATATATATGGAAAATGAAAGGTGGCTAAAATTAGGCCAAAGTTGTTCATATTAACCAGTTTCAACCTGGTTATGATATTTGAACCAGGTTTTTCGAAATATTACTAGATTTCTTGAAAAAGTGGTTTTGTCATTATCAACTCAGCTTGGTTGAGTAATATACTCGTATACTTTGAATATACGTATATATAAATGTAAAAATAATTTAGTTACGCTCCTGTCATGAAAATTATATACTGCAAACTTAATCAAATAACAATTTAATGTACTAATGCAATGTAATCCGGCTAATGACTTTAGAACTTGGACGCTTTTTGTACATTAGCATAGTTTAGCAATCCGTCAGTTCTGCTTACGTTTACAATACAGGGTGTACATAAAGTCAGGATCTATTTTTGTGAAGCACTTGGAAATTATATGGAATTCAATCATAAAATGATAAAGTGGTAACATTTATTAAATAATTAAGAGTAGGATTCGACGTGACGCTCATCAGTATCCCTGCACAGCTCAAATCGTTCCGCAGCATTTCTAAACACATTCTGGAGCATTTGCGGGGTTATGTTATCTGCAGCAGTTCGTATACGTGTACGTAAGTTTTCAAGACTCGTAATCTTCGTCTGATAGACGTGCGATTTGATAAAGCCCCATGCAAAGAAATCTAAAGGAGTTAAATCTGGTGATCTCGCTGGCCAAGGTCTTTGGTTGCTTCCGCGTCCGATCCAGCGATTTGGAAAACGTCCATTTAGATAATCCTGAACAATTTTGGCATAGTGACAAGGAGCACCATCATGTTGATAGACGACGGGCAAGGAGCACCATCATGTTGATAGACGATGGGGATAGGATTGTTAGTACCGTCGTCTATCAACATGATGGTGCTCCTTGCCACTATGCCAAAATTGTTCAGGATTATCTAAATGGACGTTTTCCAAATCGCTGGATCGGAAGCGGAAGCAACAGACCTTGGCCAGCGAGATCACCAGATTTAACCCCTTTAGATTTCTTTGCATGGGGCTTTATCAAATCGCACGTCTATCAGACGAAGATTACGAGTCTTGAAAACTTACGTACACGTATACGAACTGCTGCAGATAACATAACCCCGCAAATGCTCCAGAATGTGTTTAGAAATGCTGCGGAACGATTTGAGCTGTGCAGGGATACTGATGGGCGTCACGTCGAATCCTACTCTTAATTATTTAATAAATGTTACCACTTTATCATTTTATGATTGAATTCCATATAATTTCCAAGTGCTTCACAAAAATAGATCCTGACTTTATGTACACCCTGTATATTATTCTTCTGTGCCGTTATCAGTTAATCTCATAAAAGTGGTGGTGCGGATACAATTTTAAACCGGTTGAATAGAATTGCCGATTTCAACTAACTTATTGAGGAAACCTTGTTGAAAAAGTGGTTATGGCATGGTTTTCTGACTAGTTAAAAAGTTGGTAATAGATAAAGTTGGTAATTTAAAGTAGTTATTTGAACCCTTGTTCATTCTAAAGGTTGACTGAAATCGGCACCAGTAAAGCCACTTTAAATTAATTAGATTAACCAGCTATCATTTCATTTAAGGGTAATCCACATTAATATCTAGTGATCCTATAACTAGTTAAATCCACTGAATACAAAACGTATCACTTTTTGCATTGAACACATTTTCGTGTTTATCACTTCAAGAATTCCCCACTTTTTTACTCGCCTCTCTTTTTACTTGTCCCCTTATTCCTACACACTCATGAGATATAAATTATGCAATAATCTCTCTTAATAAAAAGGAGAGAGAGAGAGAGAGAGAGAGAGAGAGAGAGAGAGGAGAGAGAGAGAGAGAGAGAACATTGCACTTACTGTAACAACACTTTTATAAAGAAAGGGGGATACAAATTCATTTAGATAGATGGAGAGTGAAAGAGAAAAAGAGAAAATAAAAATTATATTTTGTTAACTTCTATAGCTATCTCTTCAGTAGCTCAGTAAAGCCTAAAGCTTCAGGGCCAAGTTAAATAAAATAAATAGTCCAGCTTCACAATTATTTATGTCATTGTATAAAGGTTAAATAATAAAGGTTATAATAAAGGTTATTCAATTCATTTCATTTCAATTCAAAGATAAAAGAAGCTTTCAAAGATAACTTTCAAAACTAACTTCATTAATTTAAGTGTAATGCATTACCTTACACCAAAAACCATAATGTATACCTTGTTTAATAATTAATAAAATAGGGTATAGTATAATAGTATGTATAACAGCAATGTATAATATTAATTTTATTAAAACATATGAAACTGCATTTACATAAACCTGAGTGATTATTAAATAGTGGTGTATCGATTAATTGGCATCGGTAGAATCGAACATTTTTGTGCATCGGCAACAGCATCGGCATCGGCCAAATTTAGCCGATTCTCTTACCGATTCTTTGATATTTTAAAATTTTCATTAGAAAACAAAATCTATATTTATAGAAAATTGAATCGGCATCGGTATTGGCACCGGCTAAATTTTGGAATCGGTACATCACTATTATTAAACATTTTATCATCGGTACAGTGAAACAATAACGTAAAGCTTTTCATTCAAAATAAAGAAAATTCTCTTAAACTTAAAAAATCTGTTGAAAAATACAATTTAAAAAATCGTTGTTGTGAAAATTTTGTTTTCATTATATCATTGATATGTCTCTCTACCTAAGTTCTGTATGTTTTAGTTTCAATACTTTTTACCTAACACTTTTCCATGAATAACAGTTATATAAATAAAAGATATTTGAAACATGTAACAGTGGACAGACATTGGGATAAAGGTCTGTATTTCACTTCAAATTATTTATAGAATCCAGTCATTATTTGTGGTGAACACTGTATTCGATTTTGTTCTAGAAGGTTTTTATTCTTATACTGTATGAGCTCACAGCTTTTAAAATTTTGATCACTATATGATAGTTTGAAGTCTCCAAACAATAGATACAGTATGTCAACCTGTCATTGGTTCTGCGCGTCGGTCTCTTTTCTCGTGAAGGTCAGGCTGGTGGTCGCACCTCTAGACCTAGCTTGGTGTAGAAGAGAATTTCTCTCTTGTTTTCTCAATCTTACATAGCCAGGTACACCCGGCTCATCCAGCCAGGCGTTTAATCTGCTTTTAAAGAAGTTCACCGGCACACCAGTCATACTTATGATGTTCTTTGGTAATTGGTTAAATAATCTTGGCCCTCTGACAACAAAATCTTCTTCCTTCTTTTAATCTTCCTTCTTAAACAGACGGTCTCGTAGGGACCAGCCGGTCTGTTGCTGTTTGGTGTCCTTTGTATTCCTTTGTCTCTTGCCTTACCTTTAGTTTGGAAATACTACGCATTCTTCCTTTCCTATTCTCCAATGCTGTTTGGGTGGTTATCGGGTACAGTTTGAGGTTAGGTACCGTACTAGTTTCTCTATTATTTTCCACGCGTATATTATGGTAGACCTCTCGCTCTCTTCTTCTTTCCAGCGAATACAGACTTAGTGTAAGTAGTTTTTCTCAGTAATTTATTTCTGTTTAGCCATTGGTCTTCGCTGTGAGATTTCTTTGAATTTCTTCTAGTTCATTAATTTCATTTTACTTTTTGGTACGATCAGTGTTTTCAGCAAGGCAATCATTATATTATTGCCCCTTTTTTTAAAGGTTCTCAATATCTGTCCCCTAATTCTTTTTGCTTTGTTTATCGCTATCTTATTTTGTATATCAAATTTCGCATCGATGGTTACTATAACTTTCAAATCGTTTGCTTTTGTGTTTCTCTGAATTTCCTCTCTATCCCGGGTATAATATTTCATCTGTTTTAATTCCTCATTTTTTTTCATATCTTAAGAGCTGAACCTTTTCGGTGTTAAATTTCATACTCTTGTCTTCTGACCATCTGCATATTTTATTTGTCTATCTGCGAGACTTTTACAGCTGCATTCCAAAGTTTTCTGTTTATTTTTGTACTGTTAGCAAAGGATGTTACTGTACTAGTGTTTGTTACTTCATTGCATTACCTATATCTGTTAGAATGATAATGAAAAGGACTGTGGTTGGTACTGAGCTACGTACTTCCGATTCTGATAATATTTCTTGGAATTTAACAACTTGCTAACGTTTTCTGAGGAAGTTACAGATCCATTTCCCTATTTTGCCCATTATTCCCATGTGTTTCATTTTATGTGCTATTATACCATGATCACACTTGGCATAGTAGTTTTCAGTGTCATCAAATACATTAATGGTATTCTTAGAATGTTCTATTAGTTCTATTAGTTCTATTAGTTGTGATTCGTGCTGGTTCTCATTGAATCTTTCCTGTCACTCAAAAATCATAAATTTTCTCTCTAACTACGTTTTCAAATATGTTGGTGAGATGAAATGTCAGTGACACTGGTCTAGAGTTCTTTGCTTGATACCTGCCCTTCCTTTATACTGTATGTAGGGACAATCTTCGCCCTCTTCGGAATGCCCGTTATTTCTCCTGTGTCCGGAGCTCTTCTCCATATCCAATATAAGGGTGTAATTATTTCATTCTTGCAATTTTCAATCATCAAGGAGTTCTATTTATTCGGACCTGCAACTGAACATAAATCGCACTATATCTTCTGGAGTAAAGTTGAAATCAATTATTCTCTCTTCTTGTAATTTCTCTTCAAAGAAGATATTTCGATCAGATACCACTTTATAACTTTTAGGGGTACTGAAAATTGGTTCATACTAAACTCTCAATAATTCAGATATTTCTTTTAAATCGTCGGTTAGTTCATTATTTTCTATCCTTAAAAGCCCGATAGTGCGATAGTGGCGCACGTTTTTGTTTTCCTTCTCTCAAAAGTATAAAAGTATTTTAGGGTTTTCTTTTATTACTTCTATCGCATCTTCCTCTTCCCTCTGTGAATGACCTTTAATTCGAGATTGTATTTCCCCATCGATACTCTTCAGCTTTTCTTTTATCACCTTTCTGCTATTGTTACCTGTGCAGTTCCTTAATTTTGCAGCTGCTCTTTTTTTCCGCAGAATATTATTGTTCACTTTTGTCTCTCGAAATAGTTCCTTTTTCCTTTTTTCTGTTTTCTCAGAACATATTTTCCTAAAATTTCCAGCGTATTTTCTTCTAAGGTTATTAACATCTATTCAGTTACTTTATGCTTAAAAACTTTTCCAGTCTATCTGGGCCATATTTGAGCTCATTTCTTCCTAAGTCTGAAAATTAGACTATTAAGAGCAATAGTCATTCCTACGGTATTATACGGTGCAGAGTGTTGGACGTTGAAGAAGACAGAGGAAAAGAAACTGCTGACATTTGAAATGAAATGTTTAAGGAGGATATGTAATGTGCGGTGGGAGGAGAGGGTAACCAACGAAAGAGTGAGAGAAATGAATAATGTCAGAGACTCGATATTAGACCGGGTAAGAGATGCGCAGAGGAGGTGGTGGTGGTTTGGGCATGTACAAAGGATGGACCGGGAGAGATGACCGAAGATGGTGCTGCATGGACGAGTTGCGGGCACCCGACCGAAGGGACGGCCGAGGGAAACGTGGCTTAGACGTTTCCGCAGAGCAAACGAGGAGCGGACCGTGCAGCAGCTGACTCACGTGGCGTCGGACAGAGGGACGTGGAGAGGATGGAGACATCGAATGTGGGACCCAACCCGGAGAACTCCGGACAGGACTTAAGTTAAGTCAATATATATATATATTATATATATATATATATATATATATATATATATATATATATATATATAAGTTATATATATATATATATATATATATATATATATATATGACTTATAAAGCAATTATTTCTCTATAATACGTTAAAAGAAAAAGAATGTATGTGAGAAAATGAAGTCGCAGAGAGGCTTTGGAAAAAGTAATTTCGATCACAAAGGATGAAAATGGCAATCACGCCTTGTTCTTGAAAAACATTTTTTTTTTCAGAATGATAGGCGCGAAAAAGTTTCGCTTGTACTGTCTGAAAGAAATGGAATTGTAGTTTATATGCGAGTAAATCATTGAAAACTTCTACTTCTGACGTTTATAATTTTGACTTCCTAATGTAAAATGGATTACCACATCATCAGAAGAACTTTAATATCGATTAAAATCAGCAATTTAACCGTAATTGGATCATGAATTTATTAAAAATAAATTGTATATTTATATCAGAAATGATTGAAAATGTGACATTTTCAATAATTTCTGAAATAAATATATATTTTCAACAAATTCATGATCTAATTTAACATTAATTTAACCTTTAACATTAATGAAGAAAAAATATAAAATCTATAAGTATAAAATCTACATAGAATCCGAACTCCTCTTCAATTATATAAACGTACAAAACTAAATCATTTGTTATTCTTGTAATTTTCTATGAATATTTTTATTTCTCAATAAAATGCACTTCGAATTTTTTTCAGATTCTTGTGTCAACTGTTTATCATTTCAACTTTTTCACGTGTGAACTATTGCATAATGTAGGCATGAAATGAATATCATTTTGACAGTTTAATTGCCTGATCGTATATGAATAATTTCAGTTCCGTCTATGCCTCACTCTTTCCCCTTTAAAAACCTTCTTCAGAACGGTTTATAGCTAGAGAAAACTGTTTTGCCTAAAAGCGGAAGAAATGTCGTTTCAGACTGCTCATGCCTTCATGAAATATTAATTCTAAGGGGTTTTTAACTCTGAAATTTGAAATAGTTACCATTTCGGCAGAAACACTCGGACGCAAAAAAGAAAAAAGATCTTTTGGTATATAACTATATAACTATGGTTTCTAATTTGTAATCATTCTCAAAATTTGATGCAAAATCAGTTAAGAGGGAACCCTATATGTTCATTAAATTAATGAAACTCTAGTTACCACTAGGTCGAAAAATGATCAATTCTAAAAAAAAATATTATCCCTTATAATAAACAAAATATACGAGTACAATGATCCTGTAAAATCTTATAATGCTGTCCTACGCGAGGCATGGAGTGACTGTTGAGAGGGTCACTTTGTCAAGCGGGTGGAGAAGTGAAGAGTGGAATGGCAACTGAGCTGTCAGAATGGAAAAGATGAGGGAAAGAAGAGTCAATTAAAGTTGTTGGAGAGGTTCTTGTTTAGGTGCCAGAAAGAGCGAGAAGAATTAGAAGTGGGTAGATTTTCATATTTTTGTCGGATGAAGGATTTTTTGGCGAGTCGAAGAACAGATTTTCACGATTCCGGTCAGAAATATTAGCTAAATGAGAGTCAGCAGTTGGGAGGCGACGATACCTTCCAAAAGCTTCCTCTCTGTTGCGGATATCATTAGAACAAGTAAAGTTAAACCAAGTTTTTTTTGCATTTGTGGTAGGAATAGAATATGGAATGTACACCTCCATGTCCGAAAGAATCACCTCCGTGATGCACTGAGTACACTCGGAAGGGGCCCGCCTACAAAACCAGTAATTATTCCATGAGAAACCAAAGAAGTACTGCCTCAGGGTTTCCTAATCAGAGGTACCAAAGTGCTTCGTCGGAGGATTCAAAGGCCGAATTGGAACGATAGGAGCCCGAGGAGCATGAGGAGCCCAACAGAGAAAAATGTTTGACAGTATAAGAAGTATGAGTGGTGAGAAATAAATCCAGAATATTGGGGAGATCTCCAAGGCGATCGGAGATAGGAGTAGGGTGCTGTACAACCTGCTCTTGGTCATTCAGGATAGAGAAATTGTAAGCTTGTTTACCAGGGATGTCAGTGAAAGGGGAGGAAAGCCAAAGGTGGTGGTGAACATTGAAATCACCTAAAATCGAGATTTCAGCAAAAGGAGAGTGGGATAGAATGTATCCCACTTTGAAAGTGAGGTAGTCATAGAATTTTTGATAGTCAGCAGAATTAGGAGAAAGGTGGACAGCGCAGATGTATTTAGTTTGAGAATGGCAATTAAGCTGTAGCCAGAGGGTGTAGAATTCGGAGGATTAAAGTTCGGGAATACGAAAGCAAGTAAAGTCGTTGCGTACATATACACAACATCCACCTTTAGAATAAAATTGAGTGTAGAGAACGTAGGAGGGTTCAGAAGAGGGGTTTCTGTCAGTCGTCCCAGACACCTGTGTTTAGTGAGGAAGAGAAAGTGAGGTTTAGAGGAGGAGAGGTGGTGTTCAATAAATTGAATACAAAGCCTGTTATCTTCAACCACATTTAAAAACTTTAACCTTACGCCAAAAAGTTTCATCTCGAAAGTTTTAACATATGATTAACTTAGTCGCCAAAGTCTAAAAACCTTGAGAGTTTGGTCGGATTTGGCCGGAAAATTAAATGGTTACCGTAGTTACCCCTACGCTCTGAGAGACCTATCCAGGATATTTTGTTTCCCTAGCGAACGACACCCGAATTCTACATGTCCTGAAAATTTGGTGTCAATCGTTTGATCAGGAATTAGAGGGCATATACAAAACGTAAGCATAACAAATCGTATTCATGCGAACAACTGTGTCACATGAAGAATGACTTTGTGTAGAGCATACATAGCAAAAAAAAAAATTTTTTTGAGGTACACACACACACACACACACACACACACACACACACACACACACACACCGAGTAAAAACTGCTGTAAAGTCATAAAACCATAACCATTTCTACAAATAAAACTTTTTCGTCTACTAAAACTTCATTCAAAGTTTATTATGAACATTTTGTTATAATATGAATAGCTTTCATTTCTAGTGCATGGAAATTACTGGTTTCTTTATATTGAAAACTTGTTTCGAATTCCGCTTGGAGATATTATATATATATATATCATAATATATATAGTGCCTCGTTGGCACTATAATAATGTTAATTATAATGTTAATTAGTAAGGATGTTAATGATTATTGATTATGATTGCTTGAGGCTGGGGTCACCTTTTGGGCCTTAATCTTTTCAGACCAAATAATGTTATTAATTAAGGAAATTAATAGAGTGAGTTTTCTTTTTTATTAAACAAAATAAAGGATATATAAATGAGACAAAATAAAAGTTGCACTTGTATGAATGCAGGTTCAGTTGAAATAAAATGTGTGTATATATATATATATATATATATATATATATATATATATATATATGCACTTGATTAATGTCTTCAATATTATATAACGTGCGATCCTCATCTTGAATGTTATTTCTCAGAAGGCAAAAGGGAAATCTTCGAGGCATTCTCGCGATGTGATGTCATCTTGATCGCAACTGTGTCGATGGAACAGCGGGCTTATTGTAAAGTGGAAATCACGAAAGTATTTGAAGGTGTGTCTGTTGCTACATATATATGTATATACATTATAACTGCAAACACGCAGTTGTATATATATATATATATATATATATATATATATACTGTAGGGCTATTCAAAATAATTCACCTGATTTCAAATGAGAATATTTTTTAATGTTACAAATACAGAGTGATTTGTGATACATCAACCAAAAGAAAAACTGTCCAAATTTTGTGTGTCACCTCATAAATGCTCTATGTGACTTCCCCTAGTTACACGAGCAACGTCGACACGATAGTCGAATTCCTCCCATACTCGCTCCAGCATGTCCGTTGTCACTGACTCTACGGCAGTAACAATGCGAGTTCGGAGCTCGAACTGCCGATACCACCGACGGATGCTCTGAGCACCCGGTGGATCTGTTCTGTAACGTCGACGAAACTCACGCTGCACTGTGACTACCGATTTACAGCTCGAAAACTGCAACACACAAAACGCCTTCTGCTGTGCGGACGCCATTTTCACACTGACTGTTTGTTGCTAGGCTAGGCCACGGCGTGACTTTGGAGCCCTCTCGCGGTGATCTTGTAAAACTCGGAGATTTCCTCTTTCATGTGGTGTATGCCCAGTTGATGCATGGTTGATAGGTACGGAAGTATTCTCAGTTGAAATCGGATAAATCATTTTAAATAGCCCTGTATATATATATATATATATATATATATATATATATATATATATATATATATATATAGATATATAACAGATTGTCGGTTGGTTTGTATTTTCTGTCGAAGACAAGCCAAACACCTTTTTTAATCCCAAGTATATTCATATCACCTCAGGCTTTCTCTTACAATTGTACATTTGAATCATTTTCCCACTTTACTTCTAACCTCTTTGTTTCTGTCTGTTTGCAAATCTCGTGCCAAAAACATGTACGTAATTTAGGGTTTCAATCTCTCCATTTGTCATTATTGCAAATGCATTTAATTTCATTATTATCTTTTGTTTTGTTCACTTTTTTTTTATAATTAACGTTTATAATTGGTATTTCTAATTCACTGAGTCTTAGGAATAAATAATCCAGTGGTTCCCAACCTTTTTGAAGCGATGGCCCACCAGAGCTGATTCGAATAACTCATGGCCCATTGGCCCACCTCCCATGTTATTAAGCATTATGCTAACGTTTATTAACATAATGCTAAACGACACGCAAGTGGGCCATGGCCCACCGGTTGGGAACCAGTGACATAAACCATTCGAGCAACCTAAGAGTATTCGCAGTTTGGAGGAACCATCTTTGTGATGTTTTTATTATTCACGATTTAGTTGAAAGTGAATTTCACTCATTTTTTAGTCTGAAAATTTATTTTCAATGTTAATTACTTCCCTTTGATATTTTTGCCTTATTCTTTTTATGTTTAAATACTGAAGAATCATACGTGAACAGAGATTTCACTAACAATATTCGTATTTTATCCTCTGTTTTTCAGATAATGTAGCGACCCGTGGTTAGTATCCCATATTAAACTGTAGGTTTCCTCCATCACGTGAATATTTCTTCTACGAAGGTTAAAAACTTCGAACATTATTATTATTATTATCATTAAAATATGAGGGTACTCAGTTTGAAAACCATTTAATTGGGTTTTCAGATTGAAGACTCGTATGTGGCTTATCCTACTCAATGTTACGTAACAGTTTTTAAACTGTGGAATATTAAACAAATTTTCAATATAAAGAAACCAGCAATTTCCAAGCACTAAAATTAAAAGCTTGTCATATTTTAACAAAGTTGGTCAAGTCGACCACTTTTAAACTATAAATTATAGATTTTTGTTTATGTTTCAGTTGACAAAACAAGTTTTACTGTTTTACACGTTGGAGTGGTCAAACTATTATGACCTTAAAACACTTTTTATCTCGTATATGACTCGAGTAATTCGCTAAATATGCAATACGCAAAATTATTTTTCACGTAACAATATTATCAGTTTCGATCGGGACAGATGCATTGCTGCAAGATTTCACTTTCGCGCATCTCATAACCATTTTGCGCCATTATGTTCTCTGCAATAATTTTGACACAACGTCAGGTCACTGGAGAAAATGGGTCACTTAATTTGGCTGATTGTTCGTTTATAGGATTTGAGCTAATGCATACAGTAAAATCTGTTTAGTTAGGAAATTAAGTGAATGCACCTCGATTTCTCTTAAACAAAAAAGAAAATGAGAGAGAGAGAAGCAAAAGAGAGAAAGAAACAATGAAAAGATGTCATAGGAAATAATGGAGGCTCGTTCTTAAATTAATAACTTAGACTTTGAATGTGTCTAAATGTTTTTAGAGTATTCTGTCAGTAAACATTTACGAAAACCCTGAGGTAAATCCACTTTCATTATTAAAAACTGGGGAAACTCTTCCAATTTGACACTTGGCAGTAGTTTTAAAAAATTCTGTTATACTTTCTCTCGATGACCGCTGGATGTCAACCAGAACAAGGGGAGGGAAATTGTTTAGAATATAAAATTACATTACCCATTTATCTACAAACCAATGGAAGGATGAGCACCTGGAGTGTAAGCTGCGCGCCGACTGACCTCACCGGGAATCGAACATGGGCCGATGGATTCGTAGTCATTAACCACTACACTACACCGCTAATAATATATATACGTGGTAACCCGGTAGAAGTTCCGTGCGTCGTCGGTCTCTCTTTGTACGAAAGTCAAGCTGGTGGCCCCACCTCTAGGCCTGGCCTGATGGAGGATCGAGTTGCTCCCCTGCGATCTCCATCAAACATAGCTAAGCACACCCGGCTCATCCGGTATCTTCCTGAGCCAGGCATCTAGTCTTCTTTTGAATATATCAACTCTGACACCTTTGATGTTCCTGATGTCTTTCAGAAACTAGTTAAAATACTCTTGGTCCCCAGACAACCAAACTATTTTCTATCAGTGTTGAGGTCTTTTTATGCAGGAAGGAGGGGAGAAGGGCGAATGCCCACAAAATCGCCCCCCCCCCCCATTGAAGAAGAAGAGAGCAGACCTTGGAATAATTTTTATTTTTCCTTGTGGGTTTACATCATATAATATATATAGATATATATTATATATATATATATATACTGAACCGTCGTTCAAACTCACACAAAGTAAGTGTATATATATATATATATATATATATATATATATATTATGATATGTAAACAAATAAAAAATAACTATTATTATTATTATTATTATTATTAAATAATATATTTAAAAATGTCAAACTATTTCATTTTGAGAAATTTCCACTATAAAGAAGGAAAAACGCCATAAAAAGGGTTTCAAGAGCAGAAGAAAGGATAAAAAAGCTTTAACATGCAAGCAAAATATGTCGAATATTTTTATAATCAAAGTTTACGATTGATCGACGATTTTTAGGAAAGTGATGAGAGAGACTCATAAATTTGCATAACGTTGTAAAGTGCCTAAGACTCTTGGAACATGCCTTCCGTCCCATGCAAATAAAATCCTCTCTCAACGCTGATAAAATTTTATGATATATATATATATATATATATATATATATATATATATGCATTTAACTGCAATGACCACGCAGTATATAAATGAATAGAAACGACATAAGTATTAAGGAACGTTTCTGCACACGAGGAAGAGAAATCACGAATAAATGAAAAATGAGGCGAACCGCCCGGGAATCGAACCCAGGGCCTTCCAATTGCCGGTTGGATGCGCTACCATTACACTACGGACCTCGATCAATCATAAATCGAAATTCTCCCACATAGGGCAGTTAAATGCACATATTCACGATTTGCGAGGGTGCCCTCTCAGGGCATTGGTTTCTGCCCTATGTGGGAGAATTTCGATTTATGATTGATCGAGGTCCGTAGTGTAATGGTAGCGCATCCAACCGGCAATTGGAAGGCCCTGGGTTCGATTCCCGGGCGGTTCGCCTCATTTTTCATTTATTCGTGATTTCTCTTCCTCGTGTGCAGAAACGTTCCTTAATACTTATGTCGTTTCTATTCATTTATATACTGCGTGGTCATTGCAGTTAAATGCACATATTCACGATTTGCAAGGGTGCCCTCTCAGGGCATTGGTTTCTGCCCTATGTGGGAGAATTTCGATTTATGATTGATCGAGGTCCGTAGTGTAATGGTAGCGCATCCAACCGGCAATTGGAAGGCCCTGGGTTCGATTCCGGCGGTTCGCCTCATTTTTCATTTATTCGTGATTTCTCTTCCTCGTGTGCAGAAACGTTCCTTAATACTTATGTCGTTTCTATTCATATATATATATATATATATATATATATATACACACTGTATATATAAGCTCACCGGACAAAAAATTAGTCACCCCTAATAGCACCGATAGTAGGAAGTTCAAGGTCACACAGAGGGCGCTGATGTAGCATTGGTAAGTGACAAGTCGGTGACGTAGCACACAGGATCAGATCTGTTTCGTGAGGTGGTGAAGAACAAAGTGTGTGTTGGATATAGTCTGCAAAATGGGTCGTGAGGCAGACGTTACTCAGTGGCAAAAAGGAGCCATCGTGTTTGGCAGAGCCCACGGACACAAAATGTCTGAAGTAGCCCAATTTGTTGGTGTGTCAACGCGTACTGTCGAGCGAGTTTACAAAGAGTGGTGTAGTTCGCAATCAACTGACAATCGACGGCGTAACTGTGGCCGGAAAACAATTCTCGACAATAGGGGCCGCCGCCATGTTTCTCGTCTAGTAACTGCAAATCGTTTTCAAACCAGAGAACAATTGCTCCAAGAAACCAATGAGGTTCTCCAGCAACCAATTTCCGAACGGACATTGCGACGAGAACTGCATGCGATGGACATCTGGAGCAGGGTACCACGGAAGAGGCCGCTGTTAACAGCAAGTCACAAATTGGCACGTTATAAATGGGCTCAGAGGCACAAAAACTGGACTGCGGCAGATTGGAAACGTGTAATTTGGTCCGATGAGTCCCATTTTTGTTTGTTCTCCAATGATGGGAGGCGACGAGTACATCGCAGGTCCAATGAAGCCTTTAATCCTGAATGCGTCGAAGGTGTTGTTCAGGCTGGAAACAGAAAGTGAAGCGCAGGAATAGACACCCACGGACTCTGGCGGAACTTCGGGACCGGCTGATGAACGAGTGGCAGCAAATCGATGTTCAGTACATGCACAACCTCGTAGAGTCTCTGCCTCGCCGGATTCGTGCGGTTATCAAGGCCAGAGGCGCCGTCACACGTTATTAGGTACATTCTGAGAGGGGTGACTAATTTTTTGTCCGGTGTGCTTATATATATATATATATATATATATATATATATATATATATATATATATATATATATATATATATATATATATATATATATATATATATATGTATATATATATATATATATATATATATATATACACGGTGAACCAAAAGTAGGTGGACAGTAGGTTGAATACGGTTTGTGTTATATTATATTATAACTATGGTGTTCATTATAACTATGGTGTTTGTGTTTTATTATATTAAATATTATAACTAAATTTATTTAAATTTTATTTTGTATTATAGTATACAAAAAAATTAAATGTGTATTCTCAAAATAAACGTTATCATTTACTGTCCACCTACATTTGGTTCACCCTATATATATACTGTATATATTTTTTTAAACTTTCGAATTTCGAAAGAAAAGACAAAAAATCTGATTCTTTTGCTAAATATATATATATATATATATATATATATATATATATATATATATATATATATATATAAAATGCTGAAACTTTGATATTGGTTCGTACTTCCAACTTTAGATAAGACGGAAGTACTGTAATGTTTCAGATAGAAATAGTATCAAAACGTTTTAGTGCTCAGATAAATAAACTATTAAATATTTGGATTTATGAGAAAATATTAAAAAATTAGAGCTATACTTTTTGGAGAGAGAGAGAGAGAGAGAGAGAGAGAGAGAGAGAGAGAGAGAGAGACATGCATCATTCCTATGTGTGAACGTCAAACAAACTGAAGTTTTACTTTTGTCAACTTTTAAAAACGTTTCAAAAAAATTAGGACTACAGAGGGGAAAACTGGGAGGGTTTAAGACGAATCAGACATCGAGCTCTGAACGGTTCTGGATGGACCAGTCGTGTATGGGCGTAGCTTGAAGGAGAACTGAGGAAATTCCCTCCTCCATCAAGTCAGTTCCAAAAGTGGGCAAAAGGCTTGACAGTGAGAATATAGAACTTCGCGCGAAACTGCGTCTATATCTCTCTCTCTATTTATTTGGTAAACCTGGAATTGGAATTAACAGTAGCATTATGCTTTTAATATGCTAGTGTTCGTGATTCGAAATCGGAACTGTATTTTTATTCGGATTCGGAATCCAAATTTATAAAAGGTGAAATTTTATTTTGCTTCTGAATTACTATCAAGTAAGAGCAAACCACTCGACCCGACTTCTAAATTGGTTACCGGTAACAATCCTTCTTACTCCTAACTACTAGGGGTTAAAACCGGTATTGAAATACCGGTATTAATACCGGTATTGAAGAAGTACAAATAATACCGATACCGATATTATAGGTTTTCGGTATTGACAAAAATTGCTATTGTAACATTTAGGCAATTTAGTCCTCCGATAAGACTGAAGTGGAAGCAGATTCATTACTGAGTGAATACATGCAAGAAATGGACAAACTAGGAAAAGTGCCATCTAAAAAAAATTCTATTGATTTTGATGTTACTAATGAATTTAAAAGCTTGGAAGTTACTTTACAGAGAAGTGAGAATTTAGAGAAGCTGTACAAGGCACTGCTTTCAATTAAACCTATAAGTGCAGAATCAGAAAGAGCCTTTTCTGCTGCAGGCCTATTTCTGACGAAACTGAGATCAAGTCTATCTGAACAATCCCTAGATGCTCTTTGTTTCCTCAAAGCATACTTTCAAAATCAAACTAAGAAATAAATATTTAGATACTAATAATTTCTATCTACCCCAGTAGTTGTATAATAATATGCTAACAAAAATTCAAATAATATTTTTATTACAATTTAGTAATTTACTGTATAAACTTTTTCGAATAGAATGCCATCTATTTGGAGTTGGGTCATTAATTTATAGTAAATATGGTGAGTACTGCAAGTCCCTCAGACTTGTGAGAGGGTTGGTAGGGTGGCACCATAATAAATCAAAATAAATTATTTTTTTCATAATACCGGTATCAATACCGGGATTAGCATAATTGCCTCCAAATACCGGTTTTGAAAATTTTCGGTATTATGCAAGCACTACTAACTACAGACTCTATTCAGTGAAGTCTTTCCCACATATCCTTAAAATGCGTAACAATTCCCCCCTCATTAGGAAGCGACAAGACATTGTTCGGCGATGCAGAAAGGATGGGAACGTCAATTATAGTTTGAGAAAAACCTAAAAGACAATTTGAAAGTAAAAATTTCAGAAATCTTGAAGTAAACTGTAAAAAAAACGAGACAAAACACATTTTAATTTCGGTATAAAAGAAATACACCAAAACGCTACATTAATATCAATGAAAATCTAAAATGTCTTAAGGTCGAAGTCTTTCTAAGAAGAAATCAAATCGTATGACGCGAACCAGAACGAAATAACAAAGCTCCAAGTTGGGTCTTCAGTCGTTGAAAGAGTTACAAAAGTCGCAATTTTCTGCTTTTGGATTAATTGTTGATGTATTAAAGTCGAATGGAAACAATTTCTTCTTTTTTTTTTCAGCCAACAGAAATTTTTCGATTTCATATTTTAATCTAATTATTCGCAATGGTTTTTGAAAACACATTTATTAATAATTTAATTATAATAATTATTATTAATTCAAATTAAATATTATAAAATTTATATGTAAATCGGAACTAGAATTTATTATAAAAGGGTAAAAATTTTCTCAATATATATATATATATATATATATATATATATATACACACACAGTGTGTGTATATAACTTTTGGTTTAACCTTTGGTTAGCTTCCGCCCGAATTGTTCACTCTGACGAAGGTCAAGCTTTTCACTCCACCTTAGACCTACAGTTTAACGTGGAATCCGAACCACGCCCCACCAGCAGCCCAGCGTCTTAACCACTAGGCCACCCAGGGTACCCATTTATCTACCAACCACTTTCTTTATGGATGAACAGCTGGGTTTTGCTGCGCGCCGGCTGCCGTCATCGGGTCTCGAACCCGGGGCCAATGGATTCGTAATCAGCGACGCTAACCACTACATCACCGAGGCGTGTGTATATATATATATATATATAATTATATATATATATATATATATATATATATATATATATATATATATATGGATCACCTGAAGATCCGTCACCCCAGCCTTTTTAAGTTAGCTTTATAAGTCGTCTAACTAACGAAAATATCAGGACCTAACCTAACCAATTGTCAAGGGCGTACAGTTCACCTAACGATTGATTAGGTTAGGTCATTTTCGTTAGTTAGACTTATAAAGCTAAGTAAAAAAGGCTGGGGTGACGGATCTTCAGGTGATCCATATATATATATATATACTGTACTAAGGAACAATAGTAAGGAAAAATATGGCCTTAAATTCTTAAGTACATAATGCATGTTGGTGAATAAAGTACATAATTCATAAAAGGAGATACGAATAAGGTTAAATTTACTGCACATGTTTCCACTTATTAAATACATAACTCTCGGCGCTTCACAGCTATAATTTGAGGTAATTTCCTCAATAAATTTCTTTAATAAATTTCCGAACTCGCATTCCATTACGTGAAATCACGAAGGAAAAGTCTGATATTAAAATGGGATGTAAACTAGATCGTATATTAAAGGGTCGATAAAGCTTCGACATCGCGTTTCATCTCCGGGTGACAAAGAAGAAATTTTCTCTTTGAAAACCTTTTAGCACTTTCGTAAATGCAAAATTAATGAAACTTCATATACAGATGCATAATTAATTAACTTAATTAATTGTCAGTTATGAGTCAAGTAGTTTGATATTTAGTTATATTATTGCGTACTTATCTAGTTATAGAGTGATGTAATTACGTAATTAAAACATTGCAGTTTTCCAGTTAATATTTCTACATCTGGTCACGATGGATACGCAGTTATTCAGTTAGTGATTTATAGTTAATTATCATTTATTTATATAATTAAATGGTTGGTTATCGGGAATATAAATAGTTATGTGGTTATATATATATATAGTTGTACAAAATTGTCATTATCTCGAAATCCATTATAAACTTGCTCAATTCCGGGTACGGTAATAATTTAAGAAAAAGTCTCCAAATGTCATATTTATTCGGTATCTGGCATAATTTGGCCTTCCCTCTCCTTCATTTATGAGCATTAAGATTTCATTCATGGGACGGAGCACGTAATCATCAAATGCATTTGTGGCGCATCAGGAAATGCGTTTCACTTTTTAGAGGTTGCAAATGTTTCTATTTAAATAATTTGTTTGTTTATCAGCGGAGCGGGAACGGATGCCTTGACGTTCTTTGGCTTATAAGCGATAACGGACTAACATTACATAAAAAATGAACTGGTTATAACAACTAACGACTTGCCAACAAATCCAAATAGTTTCGTCAACCATGCGATGATTCCACTAACCATGTTTATATTTTTGAGGTGACAAAATTAAAATAGTTGGAGCAACAATTTGGAATGATTGGCGAATAATCTGTTGCTGCAAAGGAATATATTTCTGTGAATAATAATGTTAATTGTAAAATTACATTAGAGAGTAATTCTTTATTTTAGTGTTATAAAAGAGTTATCAAAATAAAAACCCACTCTAATAGACAGAGTTTATTTCCACGACAAAAGTAACACTGTGGTTATTTTGGACAAGTGTGATTATAAACAAAAAATGGAAGCGTTACTTAGTGATGAATTCACCTACGCCAAAGTGAGATCGTCCCCCCTAAAGCGTCTTTCTGCCGAATTCAACAAAACCATCAGGAACTTATTAAAAGATGTCCCGGCGATTGATCCTAAAAGATTTCTACAGATTAACCCCAAACTCCCCCACATTTACGGCCTACCCAAAACCCATAAGATTAATATACCACTCCGTCCCATTATTTCACACAGGGGTTCCTTTAGTTACAGGTTATCTAAATTTCTTGCAGATAAATTATCCCCATCAGTTGGTAAATTTTCAGGCTCGCACATCACTAATTCCTGTGACTTTATTAACAAAGTTATGTCCTTAGATTTAAAACGGGGAAGAATGATCAGTTTTGACGTTGAGTCCTTGTTTACAAAAGTTCCCATTGATGATGTACTTAGTTTTTTTAGATAGAAAATTGCCAACATGTAACGTAGAACTAGGCATGCCCACATCTGTATTTTTAGAACTGATAAAACTCTGTGTCACCAATAATGCCTTCTCCTTCGGTGAAGAATTTTATTTGCAACGTTTTGGTATGGGAATGGGGTCTCCTTTATCCCCAATACTGAGTACATTATACATGGAATACTATGAGTCGGAATTGTTGCAAACAATATGTCCCAGGAATCTAACTTGGTTTCGTTATGTAGATGATATTTTCTCATTTTGGCCTGACCACTGGAACAACTTTGACACTTTCTTTCAGTCATTAAATAATCTTGTTCCCTCTATTAAATTTAAATATGAATGGGAGAACGACGAACAATTACCTTTTCTAGATGTTTTGGTCATTAACGAAAGCGGAAAGCCCAATTTCACGGTCTATAGAAAACTTACTCATTGTAATTCGTACATTCATTATTTTTCATATCATGATGAAGGGGTTAAAAGCTCAATTATTTCTTCCATGTTTCTAAGAGCACTCAGGATTTGTAGCCCACATTTGCTGGACCCGGAAAATTCAAAGATTTGGAACATTTTTAAGGATTTAAAATATCTCGAGTGGTTTATCAGAAAGGCGTATTTTAAAGCCAGAAAATCTTTTTATGCCCCTCGGGAACCTTCAGTTAACCAAAAACAATATGTGAGTTTGCCTTACATTGCCGGCTTAGAAAGAGTAAAACCGTTGACGAAAGATTTTAAGTTTGCTTTGGCGTTCAAATATTCGTCTACCGTGAAAAGTAAATTGGTTAGGAATAACGTGGCAAAAGAGGAACAAGCCTGTGTCTACAGCATTCCCTGTAAAAGTTGTGATTTAGTATACGTGGGAGAAACTGGAAGAAATATTGAAACCCGTATTAAAGAACAAAAATATGCCTTCAGAAGTTGTAATACTAATAATGCCATTTTTTATCACGCCAGCCAAAATAATCATGCTATAGATTGGGAATCAAGTAAGGTACTTTATAAATGTAATAATTATGTCAAAAGAAAAATAATAGAATCTGTGTGTATAGAAAAAGTAGATAATTTTAATTTGTGCGAAGGTACTTATAAGTTAGACCCTTTAATGAGATTCTTGGTCAAAAAATCCCTTACGGAGTCGTGGGAACGTGTTCGAACCTAAGTGTGAATTTCTTAAATGTCTCTGGATTGGAATGTTTCCTTACTCGCCTTTAGTAAATGTAATAATGGAAGTAATAAATTGTGGAAATAAATATAAATGCAGCAGATGTAATAATAAAGGTAATATTATAAATTTAATAATTAGGGTAAAGGTAATAATAATAAATGTTAAAAAAAATGTAAATGTAATAATAAATGCAGTAATTATGTCAAAATATTAGAATCTGTATGTATAGAACAAGAAGATAGTTTTAATTTGTGGGAATGTACTTATAAGCGGACCCTGTAATAAAAATGCCCTTCCAGTGTCGGGAGAACGGTATCTAACCTAGGTGCGAATTTCTCAATGGTCGCTGGATTGTTTCCTAATCGGCTTTTTCATTCGTTTTTCGGTTTATAAGTTCTGTATAGTAAACAATAATGTAATAACCAATGTAATAATAAATTTATAATTTCTGTAATAAATAATTATGCAATATTAAATATAATAAATTTAATAATAAATGTAATAACTATGTAAAAAAAAAAAATATATTAGAATCTGTATGTTTAGAACAGAAAGATAGTTTTAAATTTGCGCGAATGTACTTAATGAAAATGCCCTTCAGGTGTCGGGAGAATGGGATCTAACCTAGGTGCGAATTTCTTAACGGTCGGTCCCTGGACTGTTTTTCCCTCTTGTTTTGGTTCATTAGTGTTTCTGTATCCACCCGAGGAGGATGCCAGTGGGCGTCGAAACTGTCGTGGAAATAAACTCTGTCTATTAGAGTGGGTTTTTATTTTCATATTTTGACCTTCACGTAGAAAAAAGTGAAGTTTTTTTGCATTTAAAAGAGTTATCGTAACAATTCAGTGTATGCAGCAATATATTGTTATATGATATATATATATATATATATATATATATATATAATATATATATATATATATATATTGGTGGGGTGCCAATTAATAGGCATCGGCATTGGCACGGGCAGAATCGGTCATTTTTGGGGCATCGGCATCGGCCAAATTTAGCTGATTATCTTACCGATTCTTTGAAAATTTTAAATTCTCATTACAAAACAATATTTATGGAAAAATGAACAGACAAAATACACTATTTATATTCATTTCAAAGTGTAATTATATAAAAATATTTTCCATTCACGAAAAAGGAAAAGCTTAATAAGTTAAGTTGCTAATAAATTTATATTTTCTCGAACTAAGTAATCTCTAAATATTATAAACTGTTGTAATCTCCTACTCTATATTAATAATTCGGACCTTTTCCAGTTTGTGTACCGTTTTTCATATAATTTATTTTTGCTTCTTTTCAGATAAAAAATGAGTGATCAAAAATGAGTTCTTGATAACCTAACTTAACCTAACCTAACCTAACCATTTCCGAATGGTCCTTGAATAAATAATTTCAATCTAAAAATGTTTACTATGCTGTATGTAATGTACTGTAGAAAACGGTACATAAACTGGAAAACGTCCAATAATTCTATATTAAGTTGTACTTTATAATGTTTATGTTAAACCATCTTACTGTGTTTACTTTATTTTAAGTATTTTAATAATTTTTAACCTAAATTTTATATCCATTTTTTATTCAAATTGGCCACCACGGACTTGAAATTTTAATGAAAATTTTTGTTGTTCTTGACATTATTGAAGAAAGAAAATACCTTCCTTATACCTACATCAGGAAAAAAATTACTTTAAATATTGGTATTCAATTTCTGGCACTAAAATAAAATTATTTTGTCATTTTACTGAGTAATAAAACTTTTTAACATCATTTTAGGTACGATATATGAGTAACAAATTCTGGTGCTGTATATTGTGGCGTGAGCTAAAGAAAAGCATTTAAACAAATTTGAAATTTAAAAATATGAAAATTGAAAGTTTTCATATTAGATTAGTAAAATTTATGAAGGGAATCGATTTTTTAAAATATGGGCAAAGAGTCGGCATCGGTATCGGCAGTTTTTCATGAAACCGGCATCGGCTGAATTTTAAAATCGGTACATCACTAAATTATATATATATATATATATATATATATATATATATATATATATATATATATATATACAGGGTGTCCCAAAAAAACTATATACTCTTTATAGCATCATATATTTTATAATTTAAAAAAACCCAAACAATATATTGTTATAGCAATTACCATTGAAAGGTAAATTAGTAATCTAAGTGATCAAAATGTTATAGCGAGTTGTTTGCATATAAAATTTAATTAACTACGCCAAGTGCTCAAAATGTTCAAAATGCCGCCGAGAACATTTTGAGTACTTGGCGTAGTTAATTAAATTTTATATGCAAACAACTCGCTATAACATTTTGATCAGTTAGATTACTAATTTACCTTTCATTGGTAATTGCTATAACAATATATTGTTTGGGTTTTTTTTTAAATTATAAAATATATATATATATATATATATATATATATATATATATATATATATATATATATATATACTACCTGAAGTATTGAGACAAACTTCTTTCTACCCGAACATTCGAGATATAGTGTAAATTATCTTGTAATCCAAAGGCATAGTAAGCTAGTGTGCTACCTGTTACAATCAGCATTTATAAATAAGTATGACATGTGGCACAGAGCTAACTGAGTGGGAAAGTAGCAAGATAGTTGGAGGTAATATCGTAGATATGACTGTGCCTACGATAGATGAAACTAAAGTTTCTCAAGTCAGCTGTGGGAAATATTATAGTATAAGAAAGTGGAAGACTATTGAACATGATAATGTAAAGACCAGACCAGTCAGGCCAAAACTTATGACAAATCGTGCGCGACGAATGTTAAAATGTCTAGTGACGAGAGACCGAATATGAGGCCTTAAATCCATCATAGAGGAGGTCAAGGAGTGTACAGGTCTTTCAATGTACAGATCTTTCGGGCAAATGTGTCTACTTGCACGTAGGGAAACTGTACATACAGAAAAATTCTATGAAAAAGCTACAGTAGTACGAAGGTTACAAAATTGGGAAACAGAACAGAAACGCGTCCTGTGGAATGGTGAGTCCCGCTACACACTGTTTGAATCCGATGGCAACATCATGGTATGGTGACATTCCAGAGAACGCTTCGATCGTCAGAGTATTGCCCCAACCGTTAAGTCTAGAGGTGGCAGTGTGATGGCGTGGAGAAATTTCACATGGACTGAATGAGGACCATTAGCGTTTATGAAAACCTTTGGTTTTATATATATAAGCCCCAGCGTCTTAACCATTTGTCTACCCACTTAAGGTAGCCAATTATCTACGAACCAATTTTTGTATGGAAGGATGAACAGCTGGGTGAACTGAGCGCCGTCTGCCATCGCCGGGAAATGAACCCGGAGCCAGTACATTCGTAGTCAGCGATATTAACTACTTCAACATCACTATATATATATATATATATATATATATATATATATATATATATATATATATATATATATATATATATATATATATATAATTTAGGGACCGACCGAAAATACTTCGGCACTTTCGGAACCGAAACCGAAAGCTGGCTCAACTTTCGGCCGAAACCGAAAGTAGAGTACTTTATATGAAAGCATTGTAATATAAAATGGAATACTAATACTTTATCTGTAATGTAATTCAATCGCTTTATTATTCCTTTTCATGCAAAACGTAGCACATAATTAAAGAAAACTCAAAAAACATTCCAAAAATATTAATGTTCATTAATGCAAATTAATAAGAAAAGTAAGACATTTCGATTCATTCAATATTCCAAGTACAAATATTTCAAGTTTTTTGAAAGGAGGATGACATCTTCAGCGTTTACTGGGGTCAAATTCGCCCGTTTGGTGTTGATGACATTGCCGGCAGAAGAAAAGAGTCGCTCCGATTCCACTGAACCCGAAGGGCAGTTCGGTCAAGTTTACTTTCGGTTTCGGTCAAGTTTACTTTCCGTTTCGGGCTCGAAACCGAAAGTCTACTTTCGGGCCGAAACCGAAACCGAAACTAAACTTCGGTCGGTCCCTAATATATATTTCGCGTAATGGCTGAAGATTTTGGTCATTTCGCGAAATGACCAAGTGAAACAGCCATTTCGCGAAATGACTAAAAGTTTCAGCCATTACACGAAATGGCTGGTTACACACTTTGACTGTAACATATATATACAATATAAATTTATTTTTAGCATAGTGACCTGCTTATTGTGGAAAGTGATTGATTTTACCGAACTAAAAATAATTTGTCAGGATTTAATCTGTTAAAGTGACTACAATTTTAAGAAAACTTAAAGTCTTACACCTTAATCTGTTACAATCACCATTCATCAATGAGTACGACTCATAACTATAATTTATGACTATGACTCATGACTCATAACTATAATTTATGGAAAATTGATTCCAAAGTTTATTAAATCGTAAGTTAAAACGAGTAAATTTTAGTACGAAAATACATCGTTATTTTGAAAATTAGTAAAATAATGATTTTGAGAAGTGAAGCAGGTAACGGAAAATAGTCGGTCAATTTGTTATTACGCTTCCCTTTGGAGAAATAGGAATGTTGGACCACCTGAAGATCAGGGCCCCCAGCTTTCTTTAGTTAGCTTTATAAGGCTAACTAACAAAAATATCAGGACCTAACCTAACCAATCGTCAAGGGCGTACAGTTGACCTAACGATTGGTTAGGTTAGGTCGTCATATTTTCGTTAGTTAACTTTATAAGGCTAACTAAAGAAGGCTAGGGGCCCTGATCTTCAGGTGATCCGGAATTTTTATAAGGTGACCACTGACCACCTGCCTACACTAACCACTTTTTTTGTCACGTTAGTATCACTTTATCCAGGTTCCATAACAGAAATACGTTCCACAACTCATATTTGGGCGTTACATATATGCGTTCGAGGCTTCCCGACAACAATAAGTATTTTACAATGAATTCGATTCATAAACGTGTTAAAAATACATGCTTTTATATATATATATATATATATATATATATATATATATATATATATATATATATATACACAATTATATATATTAGTGATGTAGGTCACATCCGCATCCGCATCCGCATATTTTCTCGCATCCGCACTTTGGACTGCGGATGTCGTGCGGATGTGGACCGTTGAGATAAAACGTCATTAATAAGGGGAAATTATCAAATTCTACTATATTAATAGAACTAGTTCATTGTGCGCAAAAGTGATGCAAGCGACAAGACGAGAGGCTGTTCTTGTATGAAGTTACTCTCTTGCAACCTACTTAGATCCACGTTACAAAGCTAAGTTATTTTCACCTAGTACATTAGAACGAGTTAAATCATCACTTGGCAAAGCAGTTGAAGAGCTTCAATCTCTTGAATCTGTTGCTTCGCCACCCACCAAAAGAATAAAAGTTTCAGTGACAGAACCAACACCTTCAACAAGCAAATCTATCACAGAATCTGTCTCTCAGTTTCTTGAGTCAAGCAGCAATGACGAGACCTACGCGATGTCAAAAGATGTAGTAAAAATGATCGAGAGCTATCACCAAGAAAAACGCCTGGCTGCATGTGACAATCCTATTAGTTGGTGGAAAAATACGCAGAATATCTATCCATACTTGAGTAAACTTGCAAGGAAACATTTAGCCTGTCCTCCAACAAACGTATCAAGCGAGAGATTATTTAGCAGTGCTGGATTAATATATGATGAAAAGAGAAACAGACTGGCAGCAAAAAAGGCAGAAAAGTTAATGTTCCTTAAGCATAACCTTCCTATAATTAAGTTTGAACATTAAACGATGAACATCTTAGTTTACTTTATTTTAATTACTCATTTATAAATATGCCTAATAAAACTTTAAACTTAATATAAATAGTTATCAAGCTAATTAAAGATCTCTTTCTATAAGGGTGGAGGTTGGGGAAAGAGGTCGGTGGGGTGCATTTGAGTTGGGTTCACGTCCCGCATCCTGGTAACACAATTATGGTTTCTAATTGTGGCTGAAACTCAACAAAATATAACGAATTTATTTGCAGACGAATTCACTAATTGATTTCTATATTAGTTAGATGCTTGATATTATTTTATATGTTCAGAGAAAAGTACAGCAATTATTGTACAATTAATCAATTATACTACATTATAGCTACAGCTCTCTCTATATAATAACTTATTATATACGTTAAACACAACAAATCTCGAATATATCCTAAAAAATAACGAAAATGTAGACATCCGCATCCGCGGATGTTGAAATCAAACATCCTCATCCGCATCCGCATACGCGGATGTGAAAAAAATGACATCCGCTACATCACTAATATATATGCATCGATATACAATTGAAGTCAGCACCCAGAGGTCCGAAAACGCATCCCATAGAGGCAGATGGAATATTTGAAGGCTTAAACATAAATTCAAAGAAAGTAAATTGGGAAAACGTAAATAAAGATTTAAAGGAGGTAAATTGGGAATTGCTACTACACGAGAAGACTCCACAAGAAATACTATGTATAATAGAGACGGAAACCAAACCTATAATACTGAAACATATTCCAGAGAGACAGGAAAGAAAACGTAGCAAGCTCGAGAGGAAAATCAGGACTCTATTCGGGCAACGAAGACAAACCGTAAAACATCTCCACAGATGCAGAACTGATGCAAAGAGACTCAAACTAGAGAGGAAACTTGGCGAAATAGAAATGGACCCAAAGCAAACATTCATACATAAGACAAACGAGGAGGAAAACAAGGTAGCAGAAAACATAAAAAATAACCCAAAATACTTCCACACTTTTGCGAAAAGGAAAATGCAGTGTAAAGAGAGTATTGGACCGTTGATAGAAGGGGAGGCCGAATACACAAATGACCCGAAAGAAATAAGTGAACTGCTTAGGGAACAATGTAAATCTGTGTTTAGCACCCCTAAGTCCGAGATGGAAGTGGAAAACTCAGACGAGTTTTTCGACATTGAAACAGATCAACCAAGAACAAATCCCGGCACAAACCTATTAATGGACTTCGAGTTCACGGAAGGAGATGTAATTACTGCCTTATCACAGATGCGAGACAATTCAGCGCCAGGGCCAGACACATGGAGTGCCACATTTCTGAAGAAATGCAAAGAGAGTATTGCAAAACCGCTATACTTACTATGGAGGAAATCACTCGACACAGGACAAATTCCACTCCCCTTAAAGAACGCGAACATTGCCCCCCTATTTAAAGGTGGTAACAGAGCAATGCCCAATAATTATCGGCCAGTGGCTCTCACCTCACACCTTATAAAGTGTTTTGAACGCATAATTAGAGCCAAAACTACCTACTACCTACAAGAAAAAGACTTATACAACCCAAATCAACATGGCTTCAGGGCGGGTAGATCATGCCTGTCACAGCTACTAGACCACCAGGAGAAAATATTAGGAACATTGTGTCGAGGACAAAACATTGATGTAATATATACTGATTTTGCTAAAGCCTTCGATAAATGTGACCATGGAATCATAGCACACAAACTTAAGGATACAGGAATTACTGGAAAGCTAGGAAGGTAGATATTTAATTTCTTGACGCAAAGAACGCAAAGAGTGGTGGTAAACGGAGTTAAATCGGAAGTCTCGGAAGTCGTGAGCTCTGTCCCACAAGGGACAGTATTAGCTCCCTTGCTGTTCATAATAATGATTGCAGATATTGATGCAGATATTAAGGACAGTATTGTATCATGCTTCGCAGATGACACAAAGATATGTAAGGAAATATTGAACGAAGATGACATAAGAAAACTACAAAACGACACTGAAACATTATTCCAGTGGGCAGAAGACAACAATATGAAGTTCAACGAAGAAAAATTCCAACTTCTAAGATATGGTAATAACAAAGAGCTACAGAAAAAAGGGTACAAAACTCCGCAAGCCAAACAGATAACACCAAATCCACAAGTCAGGGATCTTGGAGTAATAATGTCGTCGGATGCAGAATTCAGAGAGCACTATAAAATCAAAATCACAACGGCTAGAAAAATAATGGGAATCATCTGGAGGAGCTTCCGCAGCAGAAAAGCAAACATAATGCTGAAATTGTGGAAGAGTCTAGTCCTACCAATAATTGAGTATTGCTCAGTACTCACAAGCCCACACAGAAAAAGAGACATTGCGAGCATTGAAGCTATACAAAGGACTTTTACGTCTAAGATAGAGGAAACGGAAGGTGAAGACTACTGGTCTCGACTACAATCCCTGGAACTCTACTCTCTTGAAAGAAGGCGAGAGCGGTACACAATAATATACATATGGAACATACTTGAGGGCTCTGTCCCTAACCTCAGAAATGAAATAGAAACAAACTGGAATGAGAGAAGAGGCAGATTTTGTACGTTCCCAGCTGCGGTGGGACAAGGAGCCATGAAAACAAGCATGGAAAATACCCTCAGAATACGGGGCCCAAAGCTTTTCAATGTCCTTCCAAAAGAAGTGAGGAATCTCCAGCACACCAACCTGAATAACTTAAAGAACCAGCTAGACAGATTCTTGTGCAAAGTCCCCGACCAGCCATGTGTGGCTGGCTACGAGGGCAGGAGGCGATCAGAGAGCAATTCCCTCCTTCACCAAGTCCCGCAAATGAGGCGGGATGCTGCAGAGGGGTCGACCGCAGGTCGATCCTGAACCGTCGTTCAAATTCAACAAAAGTAAACAAAAGTAAAGTAATATATATATATGTGATGAATTTCACAATTAAACACGTGAAATGGATGAATGCTGCAAGCCTTTTTTTTCTTTTTCTTTTTCCTTGTGGGTTTGCAGCATATATATATATATATTATATATATATATATATATATATATACAGGGTGTCCCAGGAGGAAATGTCAAGAATGCACCATTTGACTCCTTGGGTATTTCTAAGTAGAAAGTATTATATCGACATGTGCCTGATTCCCAACCGTTACCGAGATACAGGCCTCTACATTTGGGTAACTAAAACATAATAAAAAGCCGATCTTAGATAATATTCAATGACATTTAATGATACATTGGCAACTGTGCAGATCCTCACATTATTTATTTACATTATTTTTTTGTCTGGGGGTTCTTGAAAAGTAACGTTTATCAGCGGGGTAAGCCCGAAACTAGAGAGCAGTTGGTTGCACGTATACAGGATGCATTCATAAACCTCAGAAATGAACTTCCGCGTTTTCCTTGGCAAGACTCGATGGATCGGAGGCTCGCCGCGTGCATTGAAGAAGGAGGGGGTCACTTTGAAACCATTCTGCAATAAGTGCAATAGTGTATTGTATGTTTGTACTTTTTGTAAACCACAAGTGTCATTAAATAGTATCTAAGATCGCCTTTTTATTGTTTTAATTACCCAAATGTAGAGGCTTGTATCTCGGTAACGGTTGGGAGTCAGACCCATATCGATATAATACTTTCTACTTAGAAATACCCAAAGAGTGAAATGGTGCATTCTTGACATTTCCTCCTGGGGCACCCTGTATATATATATATATATATATATATATATATATATATATATATATATATATATATGTAAAAAGTGAACAATTAACAATTCCTACACCATCATTATATGGATTCATTGTCTTCATGCAGTACTTATGTTCTTATAGTTTTATGTTGAATGTTCATTTTTACATAAGAAACCAAAATCGCCTAAGCGAGTTTTGGATAGAATTTCGATTTATACTTCTTTATTCATTACTGTATTTCTCTAATTCATCTTTTCTAATAATGACTTATACACTATGACGTCATAAAATAACTTTATTCTCTTTACGTTTCCCATACTTTGTACACTGAATCACGTTCTTAGTATTTGGACATCTTCCGTATTCAATGTATGGTAAATTCTTTAGTAATAAGGTTGTGGTGTTATGTAGTATAAACATTATTATTCAACCATATTCATCCATACGTCGCGTTTTCCCGTCATTAATTCCCCTTGATCATTATCCTATATAAAATTTTATTAAATATTCATTTTTTACTCGTGTCAATTTGTGAAGCGCGAAACTTTGGGCCTTCGTTCGAAAACGCATAAATACGTTCTCGTATTATTTTTTCATTTTTATTTTTAACTATATCACCTCCCGCATTGAACTCAAAAATGCTGAGTTAAGTTATAAAATTCCACTCACTACGACAGAATCGAACGCTTCCAAGATAAATACCTCCGTTCGCTCTGATTTCAAATTTATAACATATTATAACTAGGGCCCGGATGTTTAGGCATTATAAAATTGAAAAATAGGCAAAATAAAAGTATAAAATAGGCAAAAATAGGCATTTATTTTATACCGATCAAAAACACACAAAACAAAATAAGTTATATAATAATGTATGAATGTATCATTAGTTTCATTACCTTGAGACTACGTCGCACATTATTAGTCTAGTCTGAATTACACATAATTACAAGTAATTTTTTTATGTTTTCAACTTTTAGGCCTCTTCTTCTGTCTGAAAGAACATGCTTGTACAGCGAGAATGACCTCTCTACTTTCACTGATGTAACAGGAGCAAATTTGAAGCATGATACATTCATGGGATTCATATCCCCTACATCGGCATCAGTGTGTCCTTCAAGAACGTGTGCAATGTTCTTTAGTCGTTCCAGATCTGCATTTGCTCGTATCACTCGGTCACATTTTTCGCGAACAGATTCACCTTTCTCGCCGGGCGCTTGACTGATGCCTGCAATGACTAACTCAAAAATTTTCAAAGCGTCGATTAACGGCTGGTTCCTAGTTTCAAGAGCAGTAATGTTCTCAGGTATTTTTGCAAAGTGGGAAGTGATGTATGAAAGTTCATTGCGAAGAGATCTATCTTCAATGAGGTCCATCACGATGCGGATTGATGAAGCATCTTCGATGTCAAGTGCTGATACAACTTCTCGAAACTTGTCAAAATTTGACGTGTAATACAACGCAGCCGAGATCCAGGTTCCCCACCTCGTCAAAACGGGCTGTGGCGGCAATGCGAGTTCAGGCGCTATTTCATGCAACATATGACATCTTGATGGTGCCTTAAGAAATATCTTCTTTCCATTAGAAATTAATTTGTCGACATTGGGGAACAAGCCTCGTATCTGCTCAGCAACACGGTGAAGTGCGTGAGCCAAACAAGTAACATGTAGCATTTGTGGAAGAAGAATTTTCAATGCTGTTGCTGCCTTCTTCATGTACGGCGCTGCGTCTGTCATGAAGAGAAGAACTTTTTCATGCTGGATGCCCTCTGGCCAAAGCAAAGCGAGGGATGTTGTGAAAAGTTGAGCTATTGTTGAGCTGTTGGTCTTTGGCAGCTCTTCTGATGTCAGCAGATAAACTTTCGGCGTCTGATCAGCTTCCAAAGTACCTATAATCACGTAAGCAATATATCTACCCATGGAATCGGTGGTCTCGTCTATTGAAATCCATATCTTGTTATCTGCAACGCCTTCACGTATTTTCTGCATTGCAAAGGCGTAGTTTGTATCCACATAATTTTTTCGAAGAGTGGACTCACTTGGAATAACTTGTTTTGTGTATTTTTCTAAAAGGTCTTTAATGATTTGTTTTCCAACTTCCACAGTGGAATTCCAGCATCAATAAATGATTTGCATAGCTCCGAGGAAAAGGTAGATTGACGACTTGACGTTGAAGCAAATGTTGTCATCAAACACGTTTGTAGGCTGTTTGGTTTCATCTTTTCAGCAGAAGCTTTGTGCTTAACGGTCTGCACATGCTGGGAAACAAAGTACCTTTTCTCACTATTAACTGCTTTGTCACACACTTTACAAAATAACACTGTGCCATCTGTGGAAAAGATATCTTTTCCAAAGTCACGAACATGTTGGTTCAGTTTACTACTTGAAGATGAACTAACTTTTGGCATATTAACGTCTTCTAAATATCATTCAAGTTTAGTCAAATACCACTGATGATCGCACACCCTCACACGCACGAAAGCAGAACAACGAATATGAGGAAATGGCCGTGCGAGGCTAGTTTTCAGATACTGCGCTCAGCTGATAACGTCAATCATACATGACGTCATTTCCGCAATATGAAATTCCACGATATCTTCATTCACGTTATCTGCGCATTCCTGGTTAGTCTAGTCGTAACTAATATATGATAATTTTCCTATAAATGCCTATTTATGTCTTTTTTCTTTATAATCTAATTAAAAAGGCAAAAATATGCATTTTCAACGAAATAGGCATTATCATACTCATACTCCCCAAAAAGGCAAAAAAAGGCATTTATGGCATTTTGCCTGAACATCCGGGCTCTAATTATAACATATTATGTTATATCATGTGTGTCATGTCTCATGTACTTGTGTTGTACTAATAACCATCTAGTATAACCATCTAGTATAACCATCTAGTATAACCATATAATATAACCATATATAAATATATAAAAACACTGTAAGAATGGTAAACGACGTAATGTACTTCATTGAAACTGTAATTAAATGTAATGATTTAATATATACGGTAATGTAAGAATGTACTTTAAAATGGAAGTGTAATTAAACAATAAGTGAATATGAAGTAATCCATAATTGTAATCGTAATTGTAATGAACCAAAATTAATACGTACTCAGTCGTGTACTTAATTTGTACTTATGTGTACTATTACGAAATGATATCGCCTTCATAAATGTAGACTCGGCGAAAAATACGATTAGTTTTTATTTTAATTTTTTTTATTATTTTTAGTTGAAATTTTTCAAACCATCTGATCATGTGTTTAAAAGGGGGAAACTTAACCTTCGACTGTCTTCCCCCCCAAACATTTAAGTTTATATTATACATGTATTTGTAAAATTAGAGCACTTCTTCATTAGACTTCTTGATTTAGTCACTTCATCATAGCACTTCATTAGGACTCCTTTGTTAGCAGCCTTGCTGCGGGGAGGGGGCAGAGGCCCCTTGCCTTCTTAATATTTTTAGATTCCGGCCTGAGCCATGGTCGAAAGAGGTCGAACCTCTACCCCTGTAAATTCAGAGCAGTACCTGTATATTTTTAAGAAGTAAATTACCGTAAGAGAAACTTTTTATTTTTCCCTTCGAGCCGTGCTCTCTTCAGAACTTAGTCAGAAAAGTCGATAATTTTAGTATCGGAGAAAGTATCAGAGTATTATAAAAAGAGAAGAATTAATAATTCTCGACCCATAAAGCGAGAGAAAGAGACAACCCAAGCACCATAGAAGATATTGGCATAACAGTCTGGCGAGTCTGTAGCCAAGAGTTTAACAAGAGGCGACCGAAAAGAATTAAAATGTTATAGAAGAAATATCCGTTGCAGCCTCCTAACCAGAACCCCCGTCGATTCCGAACCGACTCAGGGCCATAGAGGAGGGGTCTAACAGTCTGGCGACCCTGTCCCAGGATAAGAAGAAGATTTTAAGAAGAAGATTTTAACCAGAAGATTTTAACCAGAAGATTTTAACCAGAAGATTTTAAGAAGAGGCCACTCTTTGGCCAAGATAGAAATTACCCTGCATCAGGATAAAACCAGTTGACCGGCGTGTCACGACTTCTAGTTCGTAACATCCACCCTTGAACCGGTGTGTCACGACTGCAAGTTCTCCACGCCTAGTTTTCATCCAAGTAGTAGCCAGGAAGACGTCTTCAGGACACGTCTCTGAGGATTTCGCCCGTGGAAAATTTTGTTAAGTACAAAACTCTTTTTTAAAATAATTTCTAAACATTTGAAAAGTCATTATTATTAACAGTTAATATTTAGTATGGAGCCAGAATTAACACAAAACACAGCGAACACTTCAGACACCAGTGATACACTTTTTTTTAGTGAAACAGTAATTGTCACAGAAGTTAAATGTCACAGAGTAAATTGTCACAGAGTAAATTGTCACAGAGTCAATTGTCACAGAGTCAATTGTCACAGAGTCAATTGTCACAGAGTCAATTGTCACAGTTATTTTCACTATTATCAGTATAGAATTATTTTATTTTATGTACCTTCCCGTACATTAGAGTGAAATGTTGTTTACATTTTATATTTTTGTTTGCAAATTTTTTCAAATTATTGAATTGAATTGACTTGCAAATTAAGAAAGAGAGAGAGTTTACAGAGAGTTTACAGAGAGTTTACAGATTTAGAGATAATTGAAGTCAGTTTTGAAGTCATTTTTTTGAAGTCATTTTTTTGAAGTCATTTTTTTGAAGTCATTTTTTAAGTCAGTTTTTGAAGTCAGAAGGTTGCACCATGCACCAAGAGGGTCAACCAAACCCCAGAGGTTAATAGTCTCCACTTGATAAAGATCAAGTGCAGTCATTTTCCGTTTTCAGTTAATCTTCACTTGATAGCAGTTCAAGTGCAAGATAGTTTAAGTTTCAGAATAGTTGACAATAGTGATGTAGGTCACATCCGCATCCGCATCCGCGGAACATCCGCACATTTTCTCGCATCCATATCCGCACCCGCATCCGCACTTTGGACTGCGGATGTGGACCGTTGAGATAAAATGTCATTAATAAGCGGAAATTATCAAATTCTACTATATTAATATAACTAGTTCATTGTGCGCAAAAGTGATGCAAGCGACAAGACGAGAGGCTGTTCTTGTATGAAGTTACTCTCTTGCAACCTACTTAGATCCACGTTACAAAGCTAAGTTATTTTCACCTAGTACATTAGAACGAGTTAAATCATCACTTGGCAAAGCAGTTGAAGAGCTTCAATCTCTTGAATCTGTCGCTTCGCCACCCACCAAAAGAATAAAAGTTTCAGTGACAGAACCAACACCTTCAACAAGCAAATCTATCACAGAATCTGTCTCTCAGTTTCTTGAGTCAAGCAGCAATGACGAGACCTACGCGATGTCAAAAGATGTAGTAAAAATGATCGAGAGCTATCACCAAGAAAAACGCCTGGCTGCATGTGACAATCCTATTAGTTGGTGGAAAAATACGCAGAATATCTATCCATACTTGAGTAAACTTGCAAGGAAACATTTAGCCTGTCCTCCAACAAACGTATCAAGCGAGAGATTATTTAGCAGTGCTAGATTAATATATGATGAAAAGAGAAACAGACTGGCAGCAGAAAAGGCAGAAAAATTAATGTTCCTTAAGCATAACCTTCCTATAATTAAGTTTTGAACATTTAAACGATGAAACATCTTAGTTTACTTTATTTTAATTACTCATTTATAAATATGCCTAATAAAATTTAAACTTAATATAAATAGTTATCAAGCTAATTAAAGATCTCTTTCTATAAGGGTGGAGGTTGGGGAAAGAGGTCGGTCGGTGGGGTGCATTTGAGTTGGGTTCACGTCCCGCATCCTGGTAACACAATTATGGTTTCTAATTGTGGCTGAAACTCAACAAAATATAACGAATTTATTTGCAGACGAATTCACTGATTGATTTCTATATTAGTTAGATGCTTGATATTATTTTATATGTTCAGAGAAAAGTACAGCAATTATTGTACAATTAATCAATTATACTACATTATAGCTACAGCTCTCTCTATATAATAACTTATTATATACGTTAAACACAACAAATCTCGAATATATCCTAAAAAATAACGAAAATGTAGACATCCGCATCCGCATCCGCGGATGTTGAAATCAAACATCCTCATCCGCATCCGCATCCGCGGATGTGAAAAAAAATGACATCCGCTACATCACTACTTGACAAGCGTTCAAGTTAGACAGTTTAAGTTTCAGAATACTTGATAGAGTTCAAGTTAGGTTCAGAATACTTGACAGAGTTCAAGTCAGAGTTTTATTTGAAGTCAGAGAGATTTATTCCAAGTCAGAGAGATTTATTCCAAGTCAGAGAGATTTATTCCAAGTCATTTTTATTTCGAGTCCCAAGTCAGTTTTCAATGCAGTCAATTGAATTCAACCTTTTTTGTTGTTCAAGAGAATTTAATTCAACCTTTTTTTTTGTTGTAAAAGAGAATTAAATTCAACCTGAATTGACCCGTTTGTGTCCTTAGTTTAACTTTTTTTTTTGTTTGTGAGAAGGAAATTGACCGATTTGTCTTTTCTTTTTCATGCATTTTTACGTATATAAATATATAGTCATGTAATTTATTATTTGTAACAAAACCGTTTTTACAATTGTTTGTAATGACTTTGATAATCATTGTAATGTATACGTGATAATAATAGTTGTGTAATAATTAATTAATCGATCTTGTCCCAATGACTCCTTTTAAATTACTATGCTGAGGAACATGCCGTCCCTCCGTTTTGTTTCAACTTTTTTTACATTTTTGTTCTAAGTAGTGTGACAAGCAATCTTTTTTTAAAGAGCAAAGTGCTCACGAAAGACTTAGTGTCAATTTCAGACTTATATCCCCCGCTTAGTCACTCAATTCCCCCGAATGTAGTACTCCAAACTTTGTTTTTTTATTTTATTTTTATTTTAACACCCCAACCCCAGTTGAACCCAGTGTCGACCAAAACCGTTTTTACAAAAGTTTTTAACGAGTTTTATAATTATTTTGATTATATGATGACAGAAATAGCGTAACAATTAATCGATCATGTACCTAATTTATCCTGCTCTGTACGATCGGGAAATTTACCCGTATGACCGCACATACCCTAAATTTCAGTCATTTAATTTTTAATAAAACTTCTACACAATAAAACAGATGTATTTGTCTATATGCAAACAAGTTTTCAGATTAAAAAAATCAAATAATTCAAATTCTATCAACATTCAACGAAAGAGTATAATTTTTCTACTTAACATGCAAAAATTATTAAACCTTTTTAATATATTTTTTTTATTATATAAAAATAATTTTTAATGTAAAATTTAATTGAAATTATTAAAAGAAAAGATTGTTCGAAATGCTTCCCTTCCATTTCAATAACTGTTTTATTCTTGGTCGAAATTCATCTATGGTTCGATTTACTTTTATTTTTAAGAATATTATAAAATTATGTTAGCTCATTAAAATGCATAATTGATCTCTATTCTTAATTTGTATTTTTAATTTTCTTTTGTTCAATTAATCGTGAGTAACTGTCCTTAAATTGTTATTGTACCATTTGTAAGGTATCAAACGAAAATTATAGTCAAATTGACACACTACTACAGTATATGGTTATGAATTTTAGTAGTCGAATTTAATTGTGTGTCGAAATTCAATTTTAAAACCGTGAGAGTTACTGTCATTACTCGTAAGGTCTTCTAAGTACGTCTTTTTTTATTACCTTAATTCGTGTAACTGATTTAATTAAATACTTAAATACTACCTTGAACTTAAAGGATTTTATAATAATAATAATAATAATAAAATCATTGGATATCACAAACTATTTCATAGCGTGTAAGTGCTAACTCTGCTATTTATATAGTCCTAAGCATTTTTGCTTACTATATATAAATTCTTGCTCATGCATTTATTCAGTTACTTGAACAATCCTATCAGCTAATCTGTCCCTCGAAATTGTAAAATACACACTTTGCACCTAATACACCCAAATACACACTAGACCACAGGTCTATACATCATCGATTACGTAATTCTATTTTTACCTACAATAGTCAATAAAATTAGTTTATCAATTGTACTATCATGGAAGCCTCGAAAAATCCATGAACTTTAAAATTTATGTTTTTCCCTTTTACCTATTCATTATGAATGTAATTTTCCCCACAGAAAAAAAAAAAAAAAAAAAAAAAAATTTAACAATATCATTCTTTCTCTAACTTAATTGTTTGTCTAAAATTAAAGTTCTAATCTTTGAATTTTTTTTATATTTTGTAAGCAAGTGTCATTTTAAAGATTTGATACTCTGCATTGTACTCAACTACCCGAACTCGTTCTGCATAAAAATTTGTAATGTAAAGAAAAATTCGTCATCTAACTTGAAGTAGTTAGGATGTTATTTTCTCATTTGTATTGTATTAATTGTATTATTATTGTATTAATACCATTTTAGGGGGGGAAATACTGTAAAAAGTGAACAATGAACAATTCCTACACCATCATTATATGGATTCATTGTCTTCATGCAGTACTTATGTTCTTATAGTTTTATGTTGAATGTTCATTTTTACATAAGAAACCAAAAATCGCCTAAGCGAGTTTTGGATAGAATTTCGATTTATACTTTATTCATTACTGTATTTCTGTAATTCATCTTTTCTAATAATGACTTATACACTATGACGTCATAAAATAACTTTATTCTCTTTACGTTTCCCATACTTTGTACACTGAATCACGTTCTTAGTATTTGGACATCTTCCGTATTCAATGTATGGTAAATTCTTTAGTAATAAGGTTGTGGTGTTATGTAGTATAAACATTATTATTCAACCATATTCATCCATACGTCGCGTTTTCCCGTCATTAATTCCCCTTGATCATTATCCTATATAAAATTTTATTAAATATTCATTTTTTACTCGTGTCAATTTGTGAAGCGCGAAACTTTGGGCCTTCGTTCGAAAACGCATAAATACGTTCTCGTATTATTTTTTCATTTTTATTTTTAACTATATCACCTCCCGCATTGAACTCAAAAATGCTGAGTTAAGTTATAAAATTCCACTCACTACGACAGAATCGAACGCTTCCAAGATAAATACCTCCGTTCGCTCTGATTTCAAATTTATAACATATTATAACATATTATGTTATATCATGTGTGTCATGTCTCATGTACTTGTGTTGTACTAATAACCATATATAATAACCATATAGTATAACCATCTAGTATAACCATATAGTATAACCATATATAAATATATAAAAACACTGTAAGAATGGTAAACGACGTAATGTACTTCATTGAAACTGTAATTGAATGTAATGATTTAATATATACGGTAATGTAAGAATGTACTTTAAAATGGAAGTGTAATTAAACAATAAGTGAATATGAAGTAATCCATAATTGTAATCGTAATTGTAATGAACCAAAATTAATACGTACTCAGTCGTGTACTTAATTTGTACTTATGTGTACTATTACGAAATGATATCGCCTTCATAAATGTAGACTCGGCGAAAAATACGATTAGTTTTTATTTTTATTTTTTTTATTATTTTCAGTTGAAATTTTTCAAACCATCTGATCATGTGTTTAAAAGGGAAACTTAACCTTCGACTGTCTTCCCCCCCCCAAACATTTAAGTTTATATTATACATGTATTTTTAAAATTAGAGCACTTCTTCATTAGACTTCTTGATTAAGTCACTTCATCATAGCACTTCATTAGGACTCCTTTGTTAGCAGCCTTGCTGCGGGGATGGGGCAGAGGCCCCTTGCCTTCTTAATATTTTTAGATTCCGGCCTAAGCCATGGTCGAAAGAGGTCGAACCTCTACCCCTGTAAATTCAGAGCAGTACCTGTATATTTTTAAGAAGTAAATTACCGTAAGAGAAACTTTTTATTTTTCTTTTCGAGCCGTGCTCTCTTCAGAACTTAGTCAGAAAAGTCGATAATTTTAGTATCAGAGAAAGTATCAGAGTATTATAAAAAGAGAAGAATTAATAATTCTCGACCCATAAAGCGAGAGAAAGAGACAACCCAAGCACCATAGAAGATATTGGCATAACAGTCTGGCGAGTCTGTAGCCAAGAGTTTAACAAGAGGCGACCGAAAAGAATTAAAATGTTATAGAAGAAATATCCGTTGCAGCCTCCTAACCAGAACCCCCGTCGATTCCGAACCGACTCAGGGCCATAGAGGAGGGGTCTAACATATATATATAAAATGAACAGGAACACCAGAGAAAAAATAAACATCCTTCAAAGTTTAATCAGTACCAACGTTTCGGAATGCACTAATTCCATCTTCAGGGATAAAATAATAAAAGACCAATTCACATACAGATACAAAATACAAATTACAAATGCAAGTTAATTAATAACAATTCAAAATAACAAAGTTAAAATTATAAAAAAGTAGCTATGAAAAATGTAAAAACATTATAACTAAAATAATAACCACCCAATTTTACAGTCTAGTTTCGCCTTATTTGCTGCTGGAAGCTGTAATCTTAAACTTAAAATTATGGAATCTTTGTTTATTTATAAATGAAAACCAGACCTCAATTCTGACGAATCGTCGGTAGATCTGCTATGTTTTACTTAAGGTATTTATTTATTTATTTCATCTCTTTACCTTTTAGTTTTAATGTTTTTACGTTTTTCTTAGCAACTTTTTTATAATTTTAACTTTGTTATTTTGAATTGTTATTAATTAACTTGCATTTGTAATTTGTATTTTGTATCTGTATGGGAATTGGTCATTTATTATTTTAGTCCTGAAGATGGAATTAGTGCATTCCGAAACGTTGGTACTGATTAAACCTTGAAAGATGTTTATTTTTTCTCTGGTGTTCCTGTTCATTATTAAACTGCATTTTCCACGCCATCAATCAATAGCCGATATACTGCGTAATATATATATATATATATATATAATTATATATATTATATATATATATATTAGTGATGTAGGTCACATCCGCATCCGCATCCGCATCCGCGGAACATCCGCACATTTTCTCGCATCCGCATCCGCACCCGCATCCGCACTTTGGACTGCGGATGTCGTGCGGATGTGGACCGTTGAGATAAAATGTCATTAATAAGCGGAAATTATCAAATTCTACTATATTAATAGAACTAGTTCATTGTGCGCAAAAGTGATGCAAGCGACAAGACGAGAGGCTGTTCTTGTATGAAGTTACTCTCTTGCAACCTACTTAGATCCACGTTACAAAGCTAAGTTATTTTCACCTAGTACATTAGAACGAGTTAAATCATCACTTGGCAAAGCAGTTGAAGAGCTTCAATCTCTTGAATCTGTCGCTTCGCCACCCACCAAAAGAATAAAAGTTTCAGTGACAGAACCAACACCTTCAACAAGCAAATCTATCACAGAATCTGTCTCTCAGTTTCTTGAGTCAAGCAGCAATGACGAGACCTACGCGATGTCAAAAGATGTAGTAAAAATGATCGAGAGCTATCACCAAGAAAAACGCCTGGCTGCATGTGACAATCCTATTAGTTGGTGGAAAAATACGCAGAATATCTATCCATACTTGAGTAAACTTGCAAGGAAACATTTAGCCTGTCCTCCAACAAACGTATCAAGCGAGAGATTATTTAGCAGTGCTGGATTAATATATGATGAAAAGAGAAACAGACTGGCAGCAGAAAAGGCAGAAAAATTAATGTTCCTTAAGCATAACCTTCCTATAATTAAGTTTGAACATTAAACGATGAACATCTTAGTTTACTTTATTTTAATTACTCATTTATAAATATGCCTAATAAAACTTTAAACTTAATATAAATAGTTATCAAGCTAATTAAAGATCTCTTTCTATAAGGGTGGAGGTTGGGGAAAGAGGTCGGTGGGGGTGCATTTGAGTTGGGTTCACGTCCCGCATCCTGGTAACACAATTATGGTTTCTAATTGTGGCTGAAACTCAACAAAATATAATGAATTTATTTGCAGACGAATTCACTAATTGATTTCTATATTAGTTAGATGCTTGATATTATTTTATATGTTCAGAGAAAAGTACAGCAATTATTGTACAATTAATCAATTATACTACTTATAGCTACAGCTCTCTCTATATAATAACTTATTATATACGTTAAACACAACAAATCTCGAATATATCCTAAAAAATAACGAAAATGTAGACATCCGCATCCGCGGATGTTGAAATCAAACATCCTCATCCGCATCCGCGGATGTGAAAAAAATGACATCCGCTACATCACTAATATATAATATATATATATATATATATATATATATATATATATATATATGATGAAAGTCCGAAAAATTGTAATTCACTATAAAGGAAACTAAAATTGGAAAAGTCATTGTACCTCAAATTCAATAAAATTAATTTTAGTTTCTCGTTATATTTCGTATGTGCAAAGGAGTAGAAGTTCAGAGTGGACTCGTAAAAGGGAGGCTGTTCCTATTGTACTTTCCTTTTCTATTTATATATATATATATATATATGCAAATAACTGCAATGACCGCGCAGTATATAAATGAATAGAAACGACATAAGTATTAAGGAACGTTTCTGCACACGAGGAGGAGAGATAACGAAATAATGAAGGCAATTGGAAGGCCCTGGGTTCGGTTCCCAGGCGGTTCGCCTCATTTTTCATTATTTCGTTATCTCTCCTCCTCGTGTGCAGAAACGTTCCTTAATACTTATGTCGTTTCTATTCATATATATATATATATATATATATATGCGTGTGTGTGTGCGTGTGTGTGTGTGTGTGTGTTTTTAAGAACCATATGTGAGTATATAGGAGTGAGAAAAAGGGGACTGTGATAGAGACATGAAAACTGTGATGCCGAGATTTGGGAAGAAGAAAATGTCTTTCTTAACAAAACCAATAAATATTTCAAAACATTTCCGTGTCGATGCCGAGTAGGGGGTAGGTATTTAGGGGGAGGAAAACTATAGGTTATTTAATCATAATTCCGAACTCGCGAGTTTAGTAATGAAAGAAAACGCGATTTTGTGTACTTGTTTTCATTACGAAATTCTATGGCACATATTCCGAGTGAAATCAAATTTAACCGACCTCCACTCCTCGACGATACGACTATAATAATAAAGTCTAATTCTTTATTAACATATATTATACAGATGTCAAAGAAAAGGTGCATTTACCATTTATTAAAGCTACATAGTTTAATATGTTGAACCGAATGGTGGTTAAAATACGTTCCCCTACACCAGGGGTCACCAACCTTTTTTTTGTTCACTGCCCACTTTTCCGATTTTTTGAAAATTAAAAAAGCTTATCGCCCACCTTAGATCAAAAAGAATAAATCAACATAATCGATAAAATAAATAATGAAATAAATGTTTAATTACCGTATTTGACGGCTTACAAGACGCTGCGCCGTGAAAGACGCACCTTAATTTTCGAAAGGTAAATTCAAGAAAAAAAGTTTTTGATGCACTTTATTGTTAATACAATGGATATGTAAAATTCAATAAGAAGAATACCCAAAAGCCAATAAAGAAAGATAATATGATTATTACTCTTATTATTTGTTATTAATCAACTTCAGATTCATTACTGACATTATCATCATTATCCCCATCATCATAACCATTATCATCTTCACTTGTATCACTGTCACTCTCATACAATAAATGATCTTCAGTGCCATCCATTGCATTACTTATACCACATTTTTTAAAGGACTTGACCACAATTTCAGTCTTAACATCATGCCATGACTTCAGCACCCATTCACACACTTGTGCTATTGATGGACGTTTCATCCTTCCCCACTTTCGGCTTCTAAGACGCAGGACGATTTTTTAAGGTATTTATAAGGAAAAAAAGTGCGTCTTTTAAGCCGACAAATACGGTACCTTTAATATGAGCCCACTAGTGGGCGCTACCGCCCAGGTTGGTGACCCCTGCCCTACACTATCCTAGTGTCGTTTATGTTCCCCTACATTATCCTAGTGTAGTTTGCGTGGTGCTACTGTAGTATGCGGTCTACCTACGATTCGGCGGTCTACCTACGATTCGGCGGTCTACCTTTTAATTATAGCTTCTTATCTTCTTATTATTTTATTACTAGGTTAATTGTACGCCCTTGACGATTGGTTAGGTTAAGTCGTGATATTTTCGTTAAAACTAACGAAAATATCACGACTTAACCTAACCAATCATCAAGGGCGTACTGTAGTATGCGGTCTACCGTTAAGTATGCGGTAGTAGTATGTTTAACTTCTTTAATAATTCCTTAATTGTGTAAATTAAATTATAATTCCTTTCAATTCATTTTCAATTCCTTTTAAATATTTTGAACGGTAGACCGCATACTACAGTAGAAACTTAACGGTAGACCGCATACTACAGTAGAAACTTAACGGTAGACCGCATACTACATTAGCACCGTTTGCGTTCCCCAACTTTGTCGGCGTATATCTAATCAAATAAAACGTTAAAACTAACGAAAATATTACGACTTAACCTAACCAATCGTCAGTACTGTATATATATTGACGATTGGTTAGGTTAAGACGTAATATTTTCGTTAGTTTTAACGTTTTATTTGATGGATTCGTTTAAGAAATGTCTCCTAAAGATCCTAGTGTAGTTTACGTTCCCCAACTTTGACCTAGTATAGTTTGTGTCCCTTTTTGCGTCAGGGGGACGTAAACTACACTTGCTCTGAAAAGTGACCTCTTTACCCCAATTTTTATGGATGACAGCTGCACATACACGCACGTGCATAAAATTTAGAATATTTGTGTCCAGCTCCAATTCATTATTAGGATGTCCCATTCGAAATTAAACAACTTTGAAACTCTGTAATTTTTAAAGTATTAATGTGAGAATGTTGAAACTTTACCAGTTACTACACCATATGCATAAGTTTTTGTCACAATGTTTTTTGTTTGTTTCAGATTGAATTATGTTTACCCCACAAGAAAAAGCGAAATGTGTGTTATGGATGGCTGAGTTGAAGTCCTCTACTCTGGTGCAACGGCGATTCCGTACAACCTTTCACAAGGAACCACCCACCAGAAGAAACCTATATGCATGGACCAAGAAATTTGAGGAGACTGGCAGTGTTCTAAAGGAACACTGTGGAGGGCGAACAAGATCGGAAGAAGATATTGAACGAATAAGCGGCGCCTTTGGTAGTAGCCCGAGAAAGTCTATCCGTCGTACCAGTGTCGAACTGCAGATTCCTCGTTCAACTGAAAGAGCGCATCACAGAAGCGGTGGACTCTGTAACACCTGAGATGCTAGGCAACGTGTGGAGGGAAATTGAGTACCCTTGCGACCTGGTCCTTGTTACAAATGGTGCACATATTGAATGCATACAATAAAGAACTCTAATATATCTAAATGTTATAATTCACATATATCATATGAAACTTTATGACATTGACTATTTACTGTGTGAATATTACATTGTTTGCATCATTCAATAAAAAATTATAAGGTTTCAAAGTTGTTTCATTTCGAATAGGACACCCGGTATATCGAATTCCATCCAGTTCACATAAAGATGTGAACGATAGATTTGGAGAGTAATTAACTGGAACATATTCCCAAAAAATCTAATTTATCCGTATTCTGAGGTTTTCAGTAGATATTTACTGTGGCCTATTCCTTCTAATTTTCATATTTCGAAACCGGAATGTTTCCGTAAAATTCATTTCATTAGTGACACTGTAGCGCGTATCTCGTATCTCGCTTTGGAATCGCATGACAACAACATTCGTAGTTTAATCATGCAAAATACAAAATTTTTATAAATTAAAGTTTATGAAAATATTTATAGTTGTCAGATTAATAAGATATAGCGTAGTTGGCGGTGTCACCGGATACTTGTACTGTATACAAACGGCAGTCAACTGTTACTTTGACGGTTCACATCCAAATATAAAGCCGTTTTCTTTTCGTCTGGATGACCTAAAGTCAAGTCAATTCAAGTCTGCCGCGTTCTTTCCGTCCAAAACTCAAGATCCGACAAAATCGAGTTTTGTCCAAGACAACTCCGGAGGTGGCTAGAGAAAACAACTTCCTGCAGAATCAAAGGTATTTTAAAAAAATGCCCCCCCCCCCTCCATTGAAGAAGGAGAGAGCCGAAATCAAGCTCCAGAACAGAACAATGCCATTTATTTCTTTAATTTTGAAAAGCTTATGTAAGATATGTGTAAGGTGCATGTATGTGTGTAAGATGCACGTATATGTAGTGAGGAATAGAGAAATGTGTTTGAGAGCATGCTGAACTGCTCAAAGGGTAGATGCGACACGGAAAAAGATCAGTTAAGGATAGTGACAGGAGAAACGGGAGTTTAAGCACTCCCTATCTCTTGCTAACATCTCCCCCGCAGTACTTCCCTGGTCAATTGGTGTCTATAGCCTCCTCCTACAGAAGCCTTAAGTAAAGCACTGGTCTTCAATCATTGCAGTTTTGTGCCGATATTATCCTGGCTAACGTTGCTGTGGCGAGCTCAAGCGTGGCCTACAGTCTAAGCCTTCACTCCAAATCGAAGTAGACGTTCCGTTAGACGTTTCGTTGCCTCAATTTTGTGAATTTTGAGATGTCTAATGCATTAAACATTTCACATTAAACATTTCATTAGACATTTCAATAGGTCATTTGGAATGTCTAAATTGTCCCAAACTTTTAAACAATTGAAAAGACTAATCTGAAATGTTTAATGAATTGTCTAACAATGAAATGTCTAATGCACGAAAGTTTAACGAGTTTAAGTTTGAGTTTATATGAAAAGCTGGGTGCTACTGTAGCATGCGGTCTACCGTTAAGTTTCTACTGTAGTATGCGGTCTACCGTTAAGTTTCTACTGTAGTATGCGGTCTACCGTTCAAAATATTTAAAAGGAATTGAAAAGGAATTGAAAGGAATTATAATTTAATTTACACAATTAAGGAATTATTAAAGAAGTTAAACATACTACTACCGCATACTTAACGGTAGACCGCATACTACAGTACGCCTTTGATGATTGGATAGGTTAAGTCGTGATATTTTCGTTAGTTTTAACGAAAATATCACGACTTAACCTAACCAATCGTCAAGGGCGTACAATTAACCTAATAATAAAATAATAAGAAGAGAAGCTATAATTAAAAGGTAGACCGCCGAATCGTAGGTAGACCGCCGAATCGTAGGTAGACCGCCGAATCGTAGGTAGACCGCCGAATCGTAGGTAGACCGCATACTACAGTAGCACCAAAAAATGCTTCCAACTGTTACTCTTAAAATTATTTTACTCTCAATTTATATTCATTTCTTCTTGTAAGTGATTCTGTATCCCACTCAAATAACATCCTGTAATTTACATTGTCAAAACAATTATCACTTTTAAATACTCCAATTAGTTTCCATATAAGTTGACGCTTTTCAAGTGAATATATATCTAGTTCAGCTAATTTTTCCTCATATATTTTACTTCTCAGTTCTGGATTCATTTTGTTTGATCTAACCTGAACCCTTTCTAACTTATCAGTATCTTTTCTCAAGTACAGGCTGTCTAACATAAAGACTGAATCTAGGTAGGTCTAGACCTAGATCAGGAGATCTAGGTCTAAGATTAGTCTCAGGGCTGGTTCTTAATCTTGAAAGACTTTACTAGCCAAGGCTTAGCCAAATAACTAATACACAAGTATAATAATTGTTTTCTCCTCTTCCCGAGATAGCCTATCAATACGAACACTAAATAAACTGAGTCACAATTTCAAAATATTTCTAACCACTATGCGCATGCATCTAGGCGCAAAAAAATAAAAAACTTACTTACACAAATGAAATGTTTAATTTCTACGCCTTTATATATTTGAAACATCTAATATACTATTTCAGAAATGAAGCCTTATATATATATATGTAACAGTTTTTTTGCGCACACCTACAGGTCGCTACAATTGGTGTAGAACAATGCAGTTTTCACCATTCGATGCGTCTTTTTATTGTGCAGTGCCCATGCTAAAAAAAATTCCCTAACATAAATCCTTCCCCCCTTTTAGGGGTACAGTTCTTCCCATTTCTTCATTTTTAATCATAATTTTGGCACAAAATGGGGGAGGGGTGGGGTAATGGGGGAGGGGGTGGGGGTAATGGGGAAACTCAGAAAAATAGATGCGATATATATATGTAACCAAAAAAAAATTTAAGTAAATCATTTGCAAGGTGCCAGCCCCCTTCAAAAAAAATTAAAGTAAATCCTTTGCAAGGTGCCAGCCCCCTTCCCCCCTTGGGGGTAATGGGGGAAGGGTGGGGGTAAATGGGGAGAGGGGTGGGGAAGGGGGTATTGAGGGAGAGGGGTGGGGTAATGGGGGAAGGGTGGGGGTAAATGGGGGAGAGGGGTGGGGAAGGGGGTATTGAGGGAGAGGGGTGGGGTAATGGGGGAGGGGGGTGGGGTTAATGGGGAAACTCAAAAAAAATTGGTGGGGTAAATGGGGGAGAGGGGTGGGGGAGGGGTGAGGGGGGTGGGGTTAATGGGGAAACTCAGAAAAAAAATTGGTGGGGTAAATGGGGGAGAGGGGTGGGGGAGGGGGTATTGGGGAGAGTGGTGGGGTAATGGGGGAGGGGGTGGGGTTAATGGGGAAACTCAGAAAAAAAAATGATAACCAACATCGATTCCGGTCAGGAAGATCATGCTTATCATCACAACTAATGAAACACTATAACAATATTATTGATGCACTCGAAACAATGAAAACTATGATTTGGCGGGCCGCAGGGCCCCCAATTACTGTCGGTTCAGTTATTTGGTCAATAAAACTATAGAAATGAACGCAGTCATGAAAATCTTAGGCTTCAAATCCGAGCTCATTGTATTAAGATTTGTGAAGCTTTAGATTTTCATGGCTGCGTTCTTTTCTGTAGTTTTATTGAATGAATAATTGGTTTGACAGTAACTGGAAGGCCGCAGGCACCCCAATTACTGAGGCCCAAGGTGAGAGGAATAGGAATGATATCCAGATAAAGGGCTACTGATGTTCAAAATAAAATACGCCGTAGGCCCACAATTCAGCCGAAGCACCGCAGATCTAACAAAATCGGCGCGTAGCGCCGACTTTTTGCTAGTTTAAACACTATTTTCAGATATCTGAAATATCTTAGTGAATATTTCAAAATAGCTATTTTTATTTCAGAAAGCTAAGTCCATTATATGAGGGGTCGCGCGTCTTAAGATACCTAAGCTCCATCACAGGCGAAAACGTGTTTTTGATGGATATCACTATTTTCACCCTTCCTCTATCGCGTGGTTTGGGTTATAATGACCTTACAACACTAGAAGTATGGTTGGAAACCTTATGAAGCGAACTACTTTTTTCACCTCTATCGCCAGCCAAAAGTTCACCCAAAGTTCGGCATAATAAGAAAATCAAAAAATTAAACAAATATATATATAAAATATAAAATATGAACATCTATTCCAAAAACTCATCAACATCTTCATTAGCATACTTAGAACTCTAATTTAGCCAAAAATGAACGTTCTAGCTCAATTAATAACAGAGATACTATTGCGAGAATATTGCTGAACTTTGGAGGCGATTTCTGGCGAATTTTAACTTTGGCGCTTAGGTACCGTAAGACGCGGGACCACCTCATATGTCTAGTGAAGATTTCACATATATAACCAAACGTCTAGTACCATTTAGAGTGTTAGTCTTATTGTGGGCAACATTCAGAATAATGGCTAAGCCTTTAACCCACGAACTACAAAGTAGCCAGCCAAGAGTAGGTCTAACTGAGTTTTGTTTACATTTGACGTCACAAACTGAAGTTTCCACGTTCTTTTCGATCACAAATCTGACGTGAATCGATGAAAGAATGACTTCAAGTCAAGGTTTGGACGAAAAGAAAAAGGCTTCATCGCAAAATAAAGAAAACACTCTCTGTCTCTCTCTCTCTCTCTGTCTCTTTATATATATATATATATATATATATATATATATATATATATATATATAGAGAGAGAGAGAGAGAGAGAGAGAGAGAGAGAGAGAGAGAGAGAGAGAGGTGTTTTATGTGTGGAAAGATATTTAATTATGTAACTATGTAATACGCAAAGGTGGGCAGTTGCGCCGCAAAAAGTTGCGGCGCAACTTGCGGCGCAACATTTTTGGTTGCGCTTGCGCTTGCGGCGCAACTTTTTGAAAAGGGTTGCGCTTGCGCGTGCGGCGCAACTATTTCAGCAGAGTTGCGGTTGCGGTTGCGGCGCTACAAAAATCGTTGCGCGTGCCCACCACTGGTAATACGGTTATATAATACTTTTCCAATATGTGATATGGATATTATTGAACGAACATGGATCACACGCAAGATGGAACACTACAAAGTCATTGTCATCGTCAGTCCACTTCCCCGTAACATTCATCGTAAAGATTTTCTTGACGGACGTGTAAGCTGTTCCTGTAAATCATTCAATACATAATGAATAACCACACTCAGGCAACCATTCCTTTTCCTCTCGTCTACAGAATCAGTCTCCCGAAATCGCTATACTAATTGTGCTTTTCTTTGGTGCTTCCACATTCGAAATTTACGTGCAAACTGCTTGACAGTGTTTGAAGGATTTTGTGGCAAAACACGCTTCAGCAATACACACGCGCTGTTGTTTTATGTGAAGGTATTATTAAAAGTGAAGCTCAACTACTTGTCGTAGCTTTGCCTACTCTAATTTTAAGTTTAGGCTTATTCTTACTTAGTATAGCCTATGCATGGGATAACCTAATAGTCAACCTAGAACTATTAGGCTGCACTACAGTATATTATTTGGTCAAGAATTGACGAATTTCCTGTTTGGGGTTGCGCGACTTTCGGCACACCCTGTATGTATATATATATATATATATATATATATATATATATATATATATATATATATAGCGTTGCTAAAAGTAAATGTACATCACGATGATTGTCCTGAAGAACGAATGACAAAGTTCATCAATGGAATGTCTGAACGTGTGTCAATTTTACATACCTACAGTAAATGGAAAGGGGAAAACAACACGATTCGAAATATATTAATTCAATACATCTCTTATTACACTGTGTAACACTGATTCTGTTTATATAGAATTTTTTATGTTTTTATATGCATTTGTGGGCGCTGAGTCCAAATCTGGCCTTGGTTTGTGTGTATCATCAATGGTTTCAGAGATAATCCATTTTTCATGTTTTACCAGTATAATGTTATTATGGGCGCAGCAATATCAGAATAATCAGGAATTGTTGAAAACAATCCGGATGATCGTTGACAGTTTCTTGCTCTAGAAATTGCCCGAAACTTCCACTGTGCTATATAAAGAAGAGCGCAGAGTCTGAGAAGTCAGTAAGTGTGAGCACACAAAGAAAGCAGGTTGTTTGTCTGATGGTTACCAGCACTGAGGTACTGTGTTTCTGTGCTTCTCTGTGCTGACGATTTGAGTGTTATTGATCCTTTTTTTATTGCGAACATTATTTCAGTGTTGTGAATACATCTTTTTTCTGGAATCTATAATCTGTTGCAGATTTAATAACTCTTCTCTCTATATCTGCAGGTTATGATTAATGTAGTACAGTTTGGTAAAGAGAATGGCAACTAGAGCTTGTAAACACTCGCCGGATATATTCTGCTACGTTTGTGGGTATTACAAAGGCCCAAAGCAAGTATCGCACAAGATTGTGAAAGGCACCAAGTTCTGGATCGCGTATCGGCTCTATTTTGGCATGCCTATGGGTGACCAAGATAAGCCCTGGGCACCCCATGTGATCTGTGGAAGCTGCCGCTCCACACTTGAAGGGTGGCTGCGGGGAGTACGCAAGGCAATGCCCTTTACGGTACCCAGAATATGGAGAGAACCAAAGAGCTACCACGACGATTGCTACTACTGCATGGTAGATGTTTCTAAGTACAGGAAAGTTAAAGGAAGGCAGACTCTTCAGTATCCAAGCATAGCGTCGTCCATAGCTCCTGTACCACATGGCGAAGGTCTTCCAATACCACGTCCACCAGAACAGGTATCTATCCATTACTTTACCTTCTGTATTTACAGACTGTGGGTCATTATGTGCCGATTTTTCTTAGTGCTGATGCTCTTCTACATATATAGCTATGCCTATATTTTGTTTCTTTGCTTTGCAGGTTGAAAATGAGGATGCAGCTAGCTCATCTAAGATGTCGGCTGGTGAGGACAGTCATGATGAAGAATATACAGCAACTTTCAGTACAAACCCTCACTTTCCAAATCAGAGGGAATTGGACGACTTAATTAGATTTGGGTCTGACGAAATCAGGGTCTGAGCTTCTGACCTCCAGACTCAAAGAGTGGAATTTGCTTGGAGAAGACTGCAAGAGTACTGTATACCGAAAGCGGCATGAAGAGTTTGCAAGGTTCTACGATGTCAATGGCTCTCTCTGTTATTGCAGCGAGGTTAATGGTCTATTCACAGCTATTGGGTTAACACATATACCCTCAGAGTGGCGCCTGTTTATTGACAGTTCAACTCGGGAGTTTAAAAGCTGTTCTACTCCACAATGGGAACAAATATCCATCTATACCAGTTGCACATTCTGTTCAAATGAAAGAGGACTATGAAAATGTCAAACAACTGCTCACTCAAATCAGGTATGAACAATATAACTGTGACGTGTGTGGTGATTTCAAAATGATTGGTTTCCTGTTAGGTTTACAAGGAGGGTTTACTAAATATTCATGTTTTCTTTGCCTGTAGGATAGCAGAGCTTCAACTGAGCACTAGAAAACAGTTCAGTGGCCTCCACGTGAAGGACTGCAACCAGGAAAGTACAATGTACTCAGGGAACCTCTTGTGAAGCCTGACATAGTTCTACTACCACCTCTCCATATTAGTTGGGTCTAATTAAGCAGTTTGTAACTGCGTTAGATTTTGAAGGGGAAGTTTTCCAACAGATTCGGGTCATGTTCCCTAAACTCTCTGAGGCCAAAGTCAAGGCTGGCAACTTTGTAGGACCACAAGTCAAGGCGCTGTTGAATTCAAAGAACCTTGAAGCCAAGATGACTCCGATCGAAAAAGAGGCTTGGTTTGCTTTCCGTGATGTGGTTCGTGGGTTTTTAGGCATCCATAAAGCACCAAATTATAAGGAGTTAGTGTCAAACTTGATTAAGTGCTATGGCAAATGGGGTGCAGTATGTCTTTAATTCACTATCTACATTCACATCTAGACTTTTTTCGTGATAACCTGGGCGATGTGAGTGAAGAACATGGCGAAAGATTCCATCAAGATATTCAAATGATGGCGAAAAAGTACCAGGGCCATTGGGATGCTTCCATGATGGGAGACTACGTATGGTCGCTGATCAGAAAGGATAAGAATGTTCATACGCGGAAGTCGCGTTCTTCAGTGCATTTTTAAGGAACGCACACTGCATAACGAGGCTTGTTATTCTTTTATCGGTTCTCCTCATGATATATATTATATCCTTTGCACCATTTTGGGTTTGTCAAACAATTTTGGCTCAATAAACATTAATTTCCAATAGTGTTTTTATTTTCAGAAAATATTTATGTTAGCCTTCTTTATATACTTTGCCATATGAAAAGTGTGATAACCTATATTTTTGAAACAGTTGATGATAGAGCAAAACCAATATCATTTTTGGAATCAGCGCCCCGAAATCATTAAGAAACGATAGAAAAATCACAATAAACAGACAATTTTTCAAATTTTGTTACCCAATGTTATTTATTGCCGATTATTATAAAGTCAAAAACTATGGAAAAACTGAAAAAAGTGTCTATTTACTTTTGTCAACCATATATATATCTATATACAGTATATATATATATTTGGGAGGTTGGGGGAGGTTCCAGAATTCTGCTATAAATTTCCTACAACTGTGACCAACTGTTACCTCATCCTACCCTGTGACCATCATAATCCCCCTAAACGCGTCTTTCCTATTCCTAAAATTTTATCATGTAACCAAAAAGAAAAGAAAAAGGAAAAAATGATCTCGGAATGAAAGTAAAAACAGATTTTTTTCCGCATCTCAAGAATAAAGGGTTCCGTTCCGGCCGGCTCTGCCAGAAAAAAGGCTCTACATATATATATATATATATATATAATATAATATTTAGGAGAAATCCAATGACAAGAAGGAGAGTAAATGCCATGAAAAGTGTCTTCTTTAATGAGCAACGTTTCGAGCAATACGCTCATCTTCAGGCTAAACAGTGACAAAAAATGACAATATGAAGTTAAAATCAATAAATACATGAATGAGTTATAAAAGAAGTTTACATATAAAAATATGAGAAATTTAAAAAGCTATTTTTAAAATTATATATAGTAAATTTGAAATTAATACAATGGGATAATTAACCAGCAATGAAAGGTTAGTAGTGTTAATTATCCCATTGTATTAATTTCAAATTTACTATATATAATTTTAAAAATAGCTTTTTAAATTTCTCGTATTTTTATATGTAAACTTCTTTTATAACTCATTCATGTATTTATTGATTTTAACTTCATATTGTCATTTTTTGTCACTGTTTAGCCTGAAGATGAGCGTATTGCTCGAAACGTTGCGCATTAAAGAAGACACTTTTCATGGCATTTACTCTCCTTCTTGTCATTGGATTTCTCCTAAATATTAAATTGAAGCTTTATAGAAGCAACCCGCATGATTTTATATATATATATATATATATATATATATATATATATATAAGTGTGTGTGTGTGTGTGTGTGTGTGCACGAGAGCCTCGTCAGTACGTTAATCCTCCATACACTTGTCGATGATGCTACGAGCTGCTCGTACGCTGAATGAGTGTATAGACGAAGCGATGTTTTGTGTAAAGCAGTGAAGCTTTACTTCCCACTTAAACTTAAGCTATTGACATATGTCTCTCGAACAGTGCGAATATATATATATATATATATATATATATATATATATATATATATATATATATATATATATATATATATATATATATATATATATATATATATATATACTGTATATATATATATATATATATATATATATATATATATATATATATATATATATATTATATATATATACAGTTTCTGTCCTTCCGTTTGTCCGGTGTTTTTCTTGGAAATCGCTCAATTTATTTTGTAATTAAAAGTACATATTTTGAAATACATTTTTAAATAAATTTGCCAAAAATCATGGATTTTTTCCCATTATTGGAGTATTTTAGTCTCATATTTTTTGTAAATCGAGAATTTAATTAATTATTTTTCGTGTATCTGTTCCAAACTGTACTGTGTTATGTTTATTATAATTTATATAGTCCCTTCTTTCTGTTGCCTCTCTTTCGATTGCTTTTGTTGCGGATAGCAAACCTCAAACTACTATAACAATAATAAACACTGAAAATGGAATGTATTTAGGATGTATTTAGATTGTATTTAAATACATTTTTGAAGTAATGTATTTAGTATTTAATACAATTTATACAAATTTTGTACAAATTTTGTACAAATTTGCGTGGTTTTTAGTATTTAAATACATTTTAAAGTATTTATGCCCATCTCTCTGTATACTATATTAGCCCCTCCCGAAAAAAAATTCTGGTCTATATATATATATATAATATATATATATATATATAGAGAGAGAGAGAGAGAGAGAGAGAGAGAGAGAGACCACAAATGTTGATGGCTCTCACAAATGAGTTTATGCTGACACAAGCGATATCAGAAAATCCCAGAAAAAATAACTGCCTACAGTAGATCTAGTATTCACGAATAACACGAACTTGATTGCTGATATAAAAATAACCCCAACCATTATCTCAGACCACAATTTAATCGAGATATCAACAAATATGACGACAACATTAAAAGACAATACACATATTGAGGAAAGAAGCAAATTTGGGACCTTTAACTTAAACTCCAAGACTATAAATTGGGAGACAATCAGATCGCACATGGCCCAAATAGAGTGGAGAACAGTTTTAGAGAATAAAACAACTGGAGAAATGCTAACAACATTAGAAGAAAAAACGCTGAGAATTTTAGAAAAATATGCTCCGAAATCACAGCCAAAAGGAAAGAGGAGCTGGCTAGAGAGGCAAAAGAAAAGAATATTCCGCAAAAGAAAGGGAGTGGAGGCGAAGTTAGCAAACTGCGGAGATAGTGCCAGGAAAGTAATACAAGAAAAACTGGAGGGTATCGATAGGGAAATACAAGCCCTGATTAAGGACCATAAAGCGAAGGAAGAGGAAAAGGCGGTAGAAGCAATAAAGGAAAATCCAAAATACTTCTATAGCTATGCGAAAAGGAAAGCAAGAAAGCGCGCCGCTATTGGGCTCTTAAGGAAGAGAAATAATGAACTAACCGACGATCCAAAAGAAATCTCTGAAACATTGAGAGCCCAGTATGAATCAGTTTTTAGTACCCCAAAAAGTGACAAAGCGATACCTGACATAGATGCATTCTTTGAAGAGAAATTGCAAGGAGAGTATATAACAGACTTTGATTTTACCCCAGAAGATGTAGCGAGAGCTATAGGACAAATGAAACCACATTCAGCTGCAGGTCCGGACAATTGGAACGCATTATTGATTAAAAACTGTAAAAATGAAATAGCTACACCTTTATACTGGATATGGAGAAGATCCCTAGACACTGGGGAAATACCAAGCATCTTGAAAAGAGAAAACATTGTCCCTATATATAAAGGAATGGACAGATCTCAAGCAAAGAACTATAGACCAGTGTCATTGACGTCCTATCTCACCAAAGTATTTGAAAGAATAGTTAGGGAGAAAGTTTATGATTTCTTGGAGACACTGGAACGATTCAACGAAAATCAACACGGATTCCGATCAGGTAAATCATGCCTATCACAACTAATAGAACGCTACAACAATATCCTAGATGCACTGGAAGGCAATGACAACTACGATGTCATATCACAGATTTTGCTAAAGCTTTCGACAAATGCGATCAAGGTATAATAGCACATAAAATGAAATATATGGGAATAATCGGCAAAGTGGGAAAATGGATCTACAACTTCCTCAGAGAACGTCTACAGGTCGTCAGAATTCAAGGTATATCATCATATCATCATATCATCAAGGTATATCATCCTGTTCATTATTATACTAAAAGACATAGACAGCGGAGTAAACAGCAACAGTAGAGTAACATTCTTTGCAGACGACACAAAAATCAGCAGAAAAATCAGCGATGTAAATGAAGTGGAGGCCTTGCAGAGGGTCACGAACAAAATATACAAATGGTCAGAAGACAACGCCATGACATTTAACATCTAAAAATTTCAACTCTTGAGATATGGTAGAAAAGAGAAACTTAAACAGACGGCATATTATGCTCCAGATAGACAGGAAATTCAGAGAAGCACGAAAGCGATCGATCTGGGGGTAATAATGTGTAGTGTTTTGATTATTAAAGAGCCTATTTAGCCGATATATTAGGGATGCAACAGGTAATTAAGTATCTGTCCAGCTATAACAGTCGAATTTAACACCGACACAACCTTAAGGATTTTCGAAAGAACGCACCGGTAGGCTTATTTTAGTTTTCATTGAAATACTAAATTAATTTACATTTACAGGCGGTTAGGGCGAGGTCGAAAGTTAATACATAAAACAGCACCGAGAGATAAAATTTGGTAATTTTCGATTTACATTAAACTGACAAGCTATACTTACAAAATTTTGAGAGCCCCAACAACCTGTGATCCTGCCTGAACAGTGAACAACCTCTAGAATTCAACTCCTCGTATGTAGGATCTTATGGTACCCTTGTAGCTGGTTTTCCCCCACTTCTTCCCCCAATTCCCCCATTCCCAACCGAAACACCCACACAAATATATAAAAACCGTTACAATCTCTGAGAAGTTACAACAGACATCTTAAATTTATCTTTTCCAAAACGACTATATAAAAACTATATTAAAAGTTTAATTCGAAATACTCAGCCATTTCTCTCGGTGCCCTTTATTAAATTTATTACAAATCATTATAATTTCAATAAACAACCCAAAACATTCTCATTAAATACGATTTCAATCCAAACAAACAATAATTTATCGTAATTTGAACATTTATGAAAAACATTATAATCTTTAAGAAATAGCATTATTAATCTTCTTAACTAGGCATTACTACAAATGACCGATGATGCGAAATTCGAAACAAAATCAAATAGCGATAAATCACAGCGATAAATCAGAGAACGTTCAAAAGAAGGGACAGGACAATAATGATTCCCTTGCTAAAAACACTGATTATACCAAAACTTGAATACTGCTCAGTTCTGACGTCCCCATATAAAAAGGAAGAAACTAATAAACTTGAAGAAACGCAGACACTTTCACAGCCAAGATTGATGATTGCAAAGAACTCAACTACTGGGAAAGACTACGTAAACTAAATCTGTACTCCCTGGAAAGGAGAAGAGAGAGGAGGTACACCATAATCTACATATGGAAAATGATCGAAAAACTGGTACCAAACCTCAAACTAAACCCAATTACCATCCAAACAACACTGGAAAATAGGAAAGGCAGAATGTGGAGTGTTCCCAAATTAAAGGCCCGACAAGAGACCTCCTCAACACTGAAGGAAAATAGCTTGGTTGTCAGGGGGCCAAGACTTTTAACTAGCTTCTAAAGGACTCAGAAATGTTACAGGGGTCAAAGTTGAAGTCTTCAAGAGAAGACTAGATGCCTGGCTCAGGACGGTACCAGATGAGCCGGGTGTACCTGGCTTTGTACCGTGGAGAGCGCAAGAAAGCAACTCGCTCCTCCACCAAGCCAGGCCTAGAGGCGGGGCCACCAGCTTGACCTTCGTGTGAAGAGAGACCAACGCACGGAACAGCAACGAGGTTAATGAGGTAATATATAAGCACTATCTCATTCAATCTAAGGCGGATTTTAATTAATTATAAAATAGCTGCTGGAGGTGAATTCAAAAGTTGCGGGGGGAAATCTTTTAGAAATGCTATTAAACACATAGGCTTAGACGTACATAAGTAGATCTACTACTGAAACCTAAACTGTAAACAACTGTAACAACCCTACAAACCTTTCTGATACGCTAGCTTCTACAAACTGTCCAAGAAAAAATAAATGTATCGTCATTCCAAATTCTGTTTTAAAAATCCTGAACAGTTAGAACTCATCTAAACTAGGTACAGTAAGGCATTAGGACTGAACAATATTCCGGTTTTGGTATGATCAGTGTTTACAGCAAAGTAAACATTACAGTCTTGTCCCTTCTTTTAAAGGTACTCAGTATGCCGAGAATGACGTAACTGTATCGAAATATTTACTTTTTTCGGATAGTTGGTAGAAGCTAGCCTATCGGAAAGGTTTTTTGAGCTTGTGAAAGTGTGGACGTAGTGGAAAAACAGCCCACCGAACATCTGTTCAAATAAGCATAGTCAAAATAGTCATACGGATTACGTACTTTTTTCTTGCGCCCAGCCAATTTGGCTGATTCTCCGCAAGAAAAAAAATAACAAATTTCAACACCAAGTTATTCCCCCATTCATCCCCCAGTGCCAGTTACCAATTTTTCTTTTCCTCTTGCATACCCATTATTACAAAGTTTGGCAGCACAAAAAAATAATGATTTATCATGTTTGACAATATATAACAAATTAAACAATCAGAACTTTCAATTCAACGTTAATTTACTAGCTTCAGTGGCTTGTAAAAACCCCCCAATCACTTTCATTGGTCATTTCTCAAGTATTGCCGTATGAATGTACATCAAATAATATCGATTGAAAATTATTACATAATAACATGAAAATATATATGACTGAAAAATACTTACTAAGTCGGTGATATTACGTACGTTAATAAAAAAATTAAATTAAAATAACCTGTCAGCCATCTTGTACTAAATATGTCGCATTGAATTTTACATATGTGTTAGACTATTCTATTGTGTATATACACACACACACACACACACACACACACACACACACACACACACTATTTGGTTATAAAATAAGGCAGCATCCAGTCTACCAATATTTGTTTCTGGTTAAGCATAAACCAAAACCTACTTATATCTTTTTTTTTATGTAAAAAGGAGGAACCAAGGGCTGGTGCCCGCAAAAATACCCCCCCACCTCTCTCTATAAGAAAGAGAGCCAAAATCAAGGTCTCCGTGACTCATGATGCCATTTTTTTTTTAATTTTGAAAAGATTGTATAGTATGTGTAGATTGTATAGTATGTGTAGTGAAGAATAGAGGGAGAAGTGTGTGTTTGAGAGCATGCTGGACTGTTCACAGGTAGCTAAGCCACAGAAAAAGATCAGTTAAAGAGGACAGTGACAGGAGAAATGGAAATTCCAGCACTCCCTGTCTCCTGCCTAATGTTCCCACCGGAGTACTTCCCTGGTCGACTGGTGTCTACAATCTCCTCTTTATAGTCAGTCCACGCTCGCATTAAAACATGTAATTAAATTTATACAAAAGACTTTGAACAGAAAAGAGTATGAAATTTTGAACAAGCGTGGCCTGACTAGATGGAGGCAAAACTTATATATAAATAACAAGATATGAAACTAGCATAATTTTTCATTATTTAATGGGCTATCCCGCCAAATGAAGTGAGAACTGAGTGAGGACTGAGCTTTGCACGAGGGCGCACTCGCATGATTTGCGTGTTCATTACCAAAAACTGGATATTAAAACATTAATATTAAAGAAATACAAGCCTACTTGCTTAATTTATTAAGTAATTCCACATTTGATTATACATTAAACTATACAATAACATATTTACATATAATTTAAGGTGATCACGTTTTTTCCCAGGAAATTTAGTTCTCCTTCCAAACACTAGATGGCAGAAGTGAGAAAAACACTGACACAAAAGTGTGCGGAGTTTCGGGTCTTATTATAAATACTCTTTCATTTACTGTAAATGAGCTTTGTTTATAGTCTCAATAGCTTTTCCTCGATTTCACAAAACTGTATGAGATTTTGTACAGCCGTGGCCTAACTAGACATAGGTGGATTTTGATTAAACCTTAGAAGGATTTTGTAATTTTTATTTTTAAACTATGGATGAAATCATAACTCCTAATGAGAAGTTAAATATTTGCAGTTCCATTAATAAATCAATTTAAATTAGTTGGTTTTTAAATATGCTAAGCTACTTATTTTCAAAATATATTGCTCACACCTGTACTTGAATTGGATGCAATTCAGTATACATAATGATTTGGAACTGGACGAAAATATTTTAAATTTTATAGGTGTGTGTGTGTGTGTCCGTGTCCTTCTGTAAGTGGAGGGGGAGAGGGGGTTACCTTTTATTTCTATAATTTACTGTATTCTTCTCATTCGGTTTACTATCCTAAACTATAATAATAGTAATAAATATTTATTTTCTGACATCATGTGTATATTTAACCACGACATTTCAGTTTGTTATCAATTAGGCAACATTAGGGTGGGTTAGGGGATTTGGGGGGAAGGGCGTTTTCACTCAGTTGTTTTATGTTGCTTACTACTAGAAGGGTAACCAAGGTCACTTTTTAATTAATCATGCTTAGGTCTGTCGTTGCTCCTTATATAGGGCACGCTAAACTAGCAAGAGTGAAAGTGTAATTAAATTGACTACAGTATATCTCCTCCCCATCAAAGTCCCGCCAGTACATGGATATAGAAATTTTTCATTTCCTATTTTTTGCGGAAAGGGGCAAATCCTCCTTCCCAGACTTTCGCCCCCTCGCATTTTTTAAATCCAATTATATATACATCTATCACAATTTATTCTAGACAATCGCTGATTTATAAGGTGTAAAATATTTATACAGAATCTTTGTGAAACTTCTTTGGGTGATTGTACTTATACAGACACCGCAGCAGAAGAATGTGTGAACAACTTAATAGTTGACTTGAGGAAATTGGATCCAGAAATTTAAAATTAAAATATTTTATTATTATTATATAATATACGTCAATTAATCATTCGAAGAAAGGTATTTTCATTTCCTAATACCCAAGAAATAAATCAAAAGTTTCGGAATGTCTTTCGGCAATGAACCAAATGTGCTGAAGACGTTAATTCAAGACAAAAAATCTATGTCAAAATGACCAAACAATATAGTTAACTGTGACATCCAATCCGAATGTTTCATTCAACCATGCTTATGTTTCCGTTAACAAACCTAATGTTCAGAATCCAGTCATGGAAGGTTTGGTTCTCAAATAATTATTTGATTGTTAAAACCAAGTAATTATTTGTATCAGGAAAAAATATCACTGTCGAATAAAGTAAACGTCTAATACTCTGACGACAATTTAGAAAGTCATTAGAATAGATAGAATAACCTTTATTAATAATAAAATAAATACAGTAGTCTTTTTACAATTTACAATTTTTACAATGACATAAATAATTGTGAAGCTCGACTATTTATTTATTTATTTTTTTTTAATTTGGCCCTTAAGCTTTAGGCTTTACTGGGCTCTTATTAAAAATAAGCAGCTAGCCGTTATAAATTAATAATAATAAAATAAATAAATAAGTAAATAAGTATTATTAATAGTTAAAGCCTGTATTTCAATATTAAACAATATTAATGGACAATATTAAACATTATTAGTGGACATTAATCCAAGATTTTTGTTAGTATCCCATTATTAATCAGGATTTTAACTTGGTTTTAAACAAATTTACATTCGCAATATTTTTTATATCGGCATGCAAGTCATTCCATAGTTTCAATCCAATGAAAATGGGTAGTTTTTGAGATGAAGACAATCTAAATTGAGGTATAACAATCTTTGATCTATTTCTGGTCTGATACGGGTGGATTTCTTGATGAGTTACAAAATATCTATTTACCCATTGCAAATTAATGATTTTGCTCTTACACTTGTAAATAAAAATAAAATGTGCCAGTTTGGTTATATCATTGAGCTTTAGTAGGTTTAGCTCTTTAAATAATGCACTAGAGTGATCAAGGAAATCAGCATCAGATAATAACCTTATTGCTCGTTTTTGGATGACAAATAATGATTGCTTATAATAATGATTGCTTATAATAATTAATATTTTAGGTTTAATTCAATATTTAGCGTTAATGACATAATTATAATATAAATGATGTAATAATGAGAATTAACTTACCGGTATTCTAGCATAGGAGGTCAGCTGGAGCCAGGAATTATCACCATTCTCGACTGGAGTTTGTCCCTGCAGTTTGACGCTGAGTTCATCGTCATCGCCGCCGTCGTCTCTGTACTGACGCCGACGAGGAATGTCTCGTTTAGTCCTCGCGAAAGAGGTGTCAGCGTTGTCCTGCTCTAAAGAAGGAATGGATGTAGGCTTTTTCAAAGGATAACTTTTCGAGGGACCTTTTGGGTACTCTTCTGATACGACACTCGAGGAACGATACTCTTTCTCCAACAACTCCGAATGCAGGTGCGAAAACCTCCTTTCGAGGCTTGACAGCTGTTTATCGATGACTTTCCTCGTTTTTTCCTCCAGCAGGTTTTCCCAGTGGGTTCTATCGTTAGAGCAAGAAACCTTAAAACTGTTTTCTAAAGACTCGATTTTGAGGATTTTGCTGTAGATGAACACTAGTCCACCGGAATGGCACACAACGAACAACGCTACGACTGTCAACAGAAATGGGTTAAAGGATGCCCAGTTCCTCGGAGGCAGAGTTTTGGCTTCACGAGCATTTTTGTTGGAAGAAGAAAACGAAGCCTTTTGGCCATTCATTGTCAAAAACATTTTACCATAATTAATTCATTTGGTTTTAAGTGACAAAAGAGGAACTTTAATTAGTTGATAAGGGCGAGATGCTCTTTAATTTCTTTTATTTATTTCCAATGTTTGTCAATAGTTTTTCATTTAATGCATCTTTCTTAAGTTTGGAAGTTTACAGATATCAACAACGCCTCATTGAAGTACATTATAACAATTTACTTTTTATATTTCTAAAGTTTTTATATTAATTAATGAATGTAAATTTGATATCACATTTCTGAAATTTTAATTCTTAATTGAAAAGAATAAGACAGTTATAAAGGGGGAAAATCATATTGGAAAACTTGAAAATTCTACAAATATACACATATAACTAACTAATTAGTAGAGGTGTAGTGCTGCGGGAGCGCACGGGAGCGCAGCTCCCGCACCTCCATTCATCCAAATTTTATTTTTTTTTTTTTTAGTTGATACTTGGAAGTTGGGAACAAACAGACTGAGATAAAAGCACTGGCTTCTAATTGTGATTTCAAACTTTTAATATTTCAAGTCTAAGTGAAATTATATTATTATTATTATTATTATTATTATTATATATTCCTTAGAGCTCCTGCACCTTAAAATTTGTCACTACACCATGCTAATTAGCCAAAGAAATAAGTGTATATATATATATATATATATATATATATACATTTCAACTGCAAACAACACAGTATAATTAACGTAAAGAACAACGCTTGTATAGAAGAAACGTTCCGCGCAAGATGAGGAGGGAGAACGAACAAATGAAAAAAAAAAATATATATATATATATGATGAATAAAACCACGAAGGAAAGGAAACACAAAACGGTGCTCAAGCGCTTGAGCACCGTTTTGTGTTTCCTTTCCTTCGTGGTTTTATTCATCATAAATATTTTTCACGTGTTACTTTCGTGAAATAATTTCATATATATATATATATATATATATATATATATATATATATATATATATATATATAACATAAAAAAGATCTGGCTGACCTGCAAAGAAAAACTTTACTAGTTAAGGGCTATTTGGGTAATGTACCAATTAAAGAGCATGCCGTGAAAATGAATGTAATGAGTTTGAGTTTTATTTCCTGGATAAGGAATTCAATGAGCTGTTCGCGCCATTAAGTCCTTCCATCACCATTCCAATGCAAATCCAAAACCTGTAATTTGAATTAATATATTCCATTTAATTATCTACTATATCACTACATACTCTCGGAATCTAATCACAATACACTAAGTATACATATATATATATATATATATGATACACACACACACACACACATATATATATATATATAATATATATATATATATATATATATATATATATATGGGATGAATTTCACAATTAAACACGTGAAATGAATGAATGATGCCAACCCTCAAGGAAAAAAAAAATGATTCCAAGACCTTTCATTTCGTGTATTCAGAAGTACACCTCGTCATGGAATCCCTGACGAGGTGTACTTCTGAATACACGAAAGGCCTTGGAATAATTTTTCTTTTTCCTTGTGAGTTTGCATCATATATATATATATATATATATATATATATATGTATATATATATATATATATATATATATATATATATATATATATACACACCGTATTTTACGCCTCATAAGACGCTACAAGTTGTAAGACGCACCCTATATTTAGCAAAGAATATTTAGGAAAAAAATATTTCGAAGATTTATCAGCCTGACAAAAAATATATTGCCATAACTTATTAAAAGAACATTAAACAAAACAATAACATATGAGCCCTCAAGTGATTTTTGGAGACGTTTTTCAGGAAAAAGTAACGTCTTATGAGACGTAAAATACGGGTATATATACACACACACACACACACACACATATATATATATATATTATATATATATATATATACACTAATATGTGGAAGATATTTTGCTGTAATAAATGTCTGGAGCGAGATTGTTCTAACGATAAGTGTTAATTAAAGGAAACCTACAGAAATATCTCTCTTACTCACACACACACACACACACACACACACACACACACACACACACACACTATATATATTAACATCATTATTATAGGAACATAATAATTGATGGGGAGGGCCAGAAACTAGTACATCGCTCAAGCAAATTAATGCGACCCATTGCGCTAACTCCTGCATTATTATTATTATGATCGGGGTTCGAACCCCCGACCTCAGTTTTTTCGCTTTGTTTATAGGGGAATGGCGTTACCTACTAAGCTACGAAAGATGGCTTTATATGAACCTAAGGCCTGAAGTCTGAAATCTGTATATATATGGAAGAAAATAACGTTCAAATTAATACACAAAAAGGACTCTTAAGTACACTTCACACTTTCTTAGTGTACGAGGGTCGGTACGAAAGTAATGCCTCTTATTTTTCAGCTCGTAAATACAATAAGAGGCATTGCTTTCGTACGGCCTCTCGTACATTAAAAAACAAAGGAAGGTAAACAGTCATGCGATGAAATAAACAAGATGAGAAAGAAGTATATTTTCTATACGTAAATATAAGATTGGCGCGTCATGTTCCTCTTCTTCTAAGAAGGGAAGATAAATCCTTTCGACTTACGACACAAACACTTATACGAAAAGGGTCGCGAATTTGGTGATTAGATCAACAACATCCTTTAATGCGGAAAGCGAACAGAACAATGTTGCCAAATCTCTCGTCAACAATGGGTTCTAGATCGTATTGGTCGTATCATAACGTTAGATTTGGACGCATTATACTATAAATATGGATTCAGTTGAAAGCTAAAGAAATCACTGTGACATAAGGAAATATTTATATAGTCTATTCACAAAGCGTAAATGTTGGCTTAAAAATATATGAAACCCGTCACTTATAACGAAAATGGGTCATATATGTTATGTATACTCTATATATAGCTGCATCTCTCCCATGAATAAGATCTTTATGCTATACTGACATCTGTTTTATGTCGTCATTTAGTATACGAAGTCTAATGCATCACTAATGAATCTCATTATGTACTGAACTCTCGAGTTGTTATGCAGAAATACTGCAAGAAGATATTTCAGACGAAATTCAACAATATTTGGTTTTAAAATTCGACACTTTCTCCTCAAAATTTCATTGGAAAAATTAAGAATTTTTAGTATTAAAATGTTTTAAATACCAACTTTTGATTACCAATTTATGTGTATTCATATATTCTGTGTTGGCTAGTTGTACTTTTACACATTTCTTGTATATATATATATATATATATATATATGGTGACCCAGAAAGATGTATACGTAATTTCGTACGCTACCATACAAACACGTTTCACTCGAAAACCCGAAGAAGGTGGTACCATGCAACTTGGAGGCATACTGCTGACGCCACGTATCTTCGGTCTGTGTCCAAAAAGGAGAGCATGAAGCTGCAATGTGATCGCCACAAGCAAATACTAAAGTGGTACTGGAAGTCTGAGAATATTGCGGGACTGCAACGTGTAGATCACCTGTGCAGACTACCTCCCTTCACCCCCTCCCCCAACACACACACACACACACACACTCTCCTTCGGCTTTAACTCGCTGCACAATCGGACGATTGAAGGGCAAATTTGAAACGAAAGCACTGTACTCTCTGAGATGTCATGCACGCTGTGACGGGGAGAGACGCCACTTAAATTATTTATCCTTCACTCTTAACACTATTTTCCACTTTTTCCAATTAAACTACTTATTAACTATAAGTAAATTACTTATTAACTACTAAAAGTAAACTAATATTAACGTCCAGTCAAATACTGAGAGAATCTGCAAATATTATAACGCTGGAATAGCCTACGTCGCGTTGACCCACTGAGCGGTGGTTTAACCTCTCAAATTTTCTACTTCTTTTTCCTGATTCAAAAAATAAACGAAATTTCAGAACTGCGCCTTTTTCCATCCTTATAACGAATAATAAATGAAGCCACGAAACTTCCATACTTAATTAACACTGAAGAAGTTCATGTTGAGTACAGAACCAAAGAAAGCAGCCATAATTTTGGGTTTCTAATACAAAAACAATGAGTAAAAACAAAGAAGAGATACGAGAAAACACAAGAAAAGAGAGTGAAGAGAAAGCGACGAAAATGAGAGCAGAGAACGAGAAAAAAGATCGCCGAGCTTAACTCCGGGGCCTACTAACCTCACAAGAAGGGCACCACGTCCTCTAAAAAGGTGACAACAGATGACAGCGACGAAACGCCGATACCTTCTCGCAGGATGGAAGAGATTATTTACCTACCACTAGGTAGAGGAGGAAATCGTTGACCCCTAACTCTTCTCTCGGTTTATTCCAGACGCTTTCCCCATAATTTTAAACAAACTGGTATATATATATATATATATATATATATATATATATATATATGTGTGTATATATGCAAACAATTCACAAAACAACACGTGATCTTTTTAATAAGCGAGGAACCACAGGGATTGTGTATTTAACTCATTTACTTTGTAATTCTGTCTATTTCTCTCTTGTCCCTGAAGATGGGAATATATCACGAAAGCGCTAGGACTTCGTGTTTCCTTTTCCTTTTCCCTGTGGTTCCTTGCTTATTAAAAAGATCACGTGTTGTTTTGTGAATTGTTTGCATAATGGATACCACGCGCCACTTCGAGACCTTCTCTGCTTTCTTCCCTGGCCTAGCACTGTTTCTTTCTACCTTTTGTTCTGCTTTAGTTAAGTCGCACAAGCGAAAAGTTCGTCTGATATTTCTAAGATGTCTAAGTGAATAAGTCCTCCCCTCATCGTTACTCCCTAATAGACTTCTGAATTTGAGAGATCGCCCCTTCAATGAGTTCCAGAGAATAGTGTTGCAGAAGCACATAGAAATTACTAAGATTGAAGTTGAAGAAACTTTTAAGGTTACCCGGTCGAGAAGATTTAGTTTTGACAGGGCAATTCCACCTGAATGGAAACAGTGCTTACTGGACTATTGTTACAACAAACTTAGACGAGAGTGTAGTGTTGTGAAAAGAAAACTGGATGTTAAATTACAAATTTTAATTGAAAAAAGTGATTGGACAAAGGATGCTAACCCCGGATTTGTGATGAATCTATCAGATAAAGTGTTAGATAAAAATATGGTTACGGCTCTTGGATACGGAATAAATTTTTCAGCAGCTAAAAAGGATTTACCTATAGTGATTTACCTATAGAGGATGTGAATATTTGTAAGGGTCTAGTATATGGTGCCATTTCTAAACCTTCTACTTCAAATTGTCCAAAGGGTTTTCGATTCTTATGAGTCTTTAAGAAAAGATCAGACTCTACATATAACTAAAGCCGAAAAATCAAATGCTTTAGTGATTCTCAATGAAGAAGTTTACCTCGAAAACATGTATGATCTTTTGAATGACTCGGACACTTACGTGAAATTAAAAAACAATCCCCTTGAACAGTGAACAGTGTATTTAACAAGAAAATTAAGAAACTTTTCAAGGGTAAAGAAGTATTACTTAAACAGTTTTTGAGTACTTCGCCGTCATTACCCTATATGTATGGTCTGATTAAAACTCATAAGTCAAATAATCATGCAAGGCTCTATCTGATATAAGCTGTCCTGCAAGGATCTATCTCATATAAGCTGTCCAAATGGCTTGTATCCATCCTTAATCCTCTCCTAGGCACAATTTCACAATCACACATAAATAATAATGTAGACCTTGTAGAGAAATTAAATAGTATCAGTGTCATTTATAATTTTAGATTGGTAAGCTTTGATGTTACCGCTTTATTTACAAGAGTCCTGGTGGAGGATCTATTAGTTTTTCTTTCGGAAGAATTGGTTAAGCATAATTTGCCATTACCTGTGACTACCATTATATAATTAATTAAGCTATGCATAGTAGATTCGAAATTTGTGTTTAATAATGAATATTTTAGGCAGAAATTTGGTATAGCTATGGGAAACCCCCTCTCTCCTATTTTAAGTAACTTATACAGGGTGTTCGGAAAGTCACTGTGCACTTATATAATCGAGATTGTCCACTCACGCTTGATGACCTGAAAACTGCAATAACTGTGTACATAAGGTCCATTTCAAAAGAAGAACTGACAAAGGTGTTTCAAAATAAAATAAGACGGGTCCAGGCCTGTATTGCTGTTAAAGGACATCACTTTCAACACCTTTCATAAGTTCTGATGGTCCCATCCATAACCTCTATCATATATGCAATGTTATACTATTGTATGCTATTAAATAAATATAAGTGCACAGTGACTTTCCGAACACCCTGTATAATTATGGAGTTTTTTGAAAGTAAATTATTAAGGAAGATTCTGCCAAATTACGTTCCGTGGTTTAGCTAAATACATAGATGGTGTTCTTTGTCTTTGGCCAGAAACTCTAAATCTCAATGAATTCTTACCCAAGCTTAATAATTTAACTCCCTCTATCAATTTTACAGTTGAAATAGAAAAAGACTCATCGATCCCATTTTTAGATGTTTTAATATATAGATCTGGAAAAACGTTTAGGTACAATATTTACAGAAAACCACTAATAATTGTTCCTATATACATTACACTGGTATGCATCAATTTTGCTGTCAAGGGTTTTGTACGTGATTCTTATAGAGATTTTCCTGCTGATTTTGAATCTGCAATCCCTTTTTCTCAATCAGCTCAGGTTATCCGGCTATGGCCTCATAAGTAAAATAGAATTTTTCGTGATTTTGTCAAAGCGGAATTGGAACAGTAACATCTATCATCACTTGTTTCACTTGTATAATATCTTTTTTTACTTTTCAGGCATATAGATAAAATATTTCATAATGAATAGAGCGTGTAAAAATGATCCCAATAGATTCTGCTACATATGTGGGACGGTTACCATGCCAAATAACCAGTCCCAAATCACTAAATTTGTGAAGACAATGTATAGAGCATACTTTGGAATTAAGCTAGGGGACCAGGACAAAAATTTCGCCCCTCATATGTGCTGCAAGACGTGCATTGAAAATTTGAGAAGATGGAGCAAAGGCAGAGCGAAATCGTTGCCTTTTGGAATTCCCATGATTTGGAGAGAAGGAAAGGATCACGTGACAGATTGCTATTTCTGCATGACAAACCTCCAAGGTGGGCTTATAAATTTATTTTTCTTAAATATTTTGAAATCCTCGTATGAAACTTGACATAATATTCACCATAATGTAATATTGACCATATATAGCATAATATTCACCATAATGGTAATCATACATTTACATATACATTTGTTATAAAAATACATTTACACATACATATTGTTATACAAGTTACATTTACATATACAATGATTGTATATTTTCTTTCTTTTTCATTCATATTGTCCCGGAAGGGAAAATATGAATGAAAAAGAAAGAAAATATACAGACTCCATCAACCTATTTCATATCTTACAGACCGCAGCCTTCCCTCACGAGCCGCCACTGTCTGAATGCTTCTTCTATTTCATATGCAAGTTTTATATCCATGTTTCTGTGTTTCTATTTTCAGGAGTTAACAAGAAGAATAAACACATTGTTGTATACCCTGACATTCCTTCTGCTATGAGACCTGTACCCCATGGTCCTGGAATTCCAATACCCGACCCACCTCAAACCCTGGACTTCGATGATTCTGATGATGAATCAATGACCAATGCCAATGACCAGTCCCAGTCGTATATACCTCAAAATACCGCTTCAAATGAGCCGAGGCCTCTCAACCAGGCCAAACTTAATGATCTTACCAGGGATTTAGGACTTTCCAAATTAGCTGCCGAGATCTTGGGCTCACGACTTCGAGAGGACAACTTGCTGGCTCCGGGAACAACATTCTCCTGGTATAGGAAACGAGAGGAAGAATTCCGCAAGTTTTTTGCAGTGCACGAAAATACCTCTTCCTTAGTGTACTGCTGCAATGTTGAGGGCTAATCGAATCCTTGGGCCTGCCATATAACGCATCAGAATGGAGGCTATTTATAGACTCGTCTAAACGAAGTTTTGAAAGCAGTACTTCTCAACATTGGGAATAGGGTTGCATCAGTCCCTGTAGCACATTCCGTACAACTTACTGAGAGCTACGATAACATGAAAATTTGACTGGATGCTCTCGTATACGACCAACATAACTGGAGGATCTGTGGAGATTTGAAGGTAATACTAATATCATAAGTAAACTATTGCTATTGACTATGTTGTTTTTCCAAAGGTTATTTGAGAGCGCATAAGAACACTTAACTTCCCCACAGAAGTGATACAGTCCAATGCATAAATTTTTTTATCTGATAGAACAAATTCTCTAAATTCTTTAAATATTTTCATTTTTTTTCAGATTGTGGCATTTGTATTGGGAATGCAAGGGGGATACACGAAATACCCATGTTTCCTCTGCAAATGGGATAGCCGAGCGGATGAGAAGCACTATACACAGCGTGAATGGGCATCCAGAGAGAATTTTGAACCTGGGTCGCATAATGTCGTTTCAATGCCCCTTGTACCACCAACAAAAATTTTGCTCCCACCACTTCATATTAAGCTGGGCTTGATGAAAAATTTCATCAAATCAATGAATAAGGAGGGTTCAGCATTCCGATATCTCGAGAGTAAATTTCCTCATATATCTGATGCTAAACTAAATGCTGGGGTTTTTGACTCCAACTGAGAAGAATGCCTGGCAGGCATTCAAATCAGTTGTCACTGATTTTCTTGGCAAGCGTAGAAGTCCAGAATACGAGTCCGTTGTCGAAAACTTGATGGAAGCTTTCAAAGCTCATGGGTCGCGCATGTCCATAAAAATGCACTTTTTGTGGTCCCACTTGGACTATTTTCCTGAAAATTGCGAGGATTATAGTGAGGAACAGGGTGAACGATTTCACCAAGATATCAAAATAATGGAAGAGAGGTACCAGGGAAACTGGGATATCAATATGCTGGCGGACTATTGCTGGTGTTTGAAGCGAGACGTGCCCGAAGAAAAACACAGACGGAAAGCCAAAAAAACTTCATTCCTTCCTCAATAAACTTTTTTCCATATTCATTGTATGAATAAAAGTATTTATTCACACAATGTTTTCATTTTTCACGAGTGTTCTTATAATATTACTCGTGTTTAAGCTAAAAAAATCAATAAATTTGGGGATAAAATTGGACTTATAATAAATGGCCAATAGAGAAAAAACATGACCTGATTGAGGAAAACCAATGTCATTTTCGAATTCAGCATGGTCGAATTATATAATATGAGTTGAAAAAACCCTCACAGCAGAGAAAACAATTTCATATGCATACCAGTGTTATTATTCGGCTCACCACATTAATGTAAAACGAACCGTTTTTTCTACTTTGTTCCTAAGATGCTTACGAATTTGTACCCCCAGAGTTCATTGATGATGAAATTAGTAAAATATATAAAATTGCGTTTGATTTAAAATATCCAAGGAACTGCATAGATAAATCTTTAAAAATGGCAAAGAAAACCTTCTACGAGGTAAAAGACAAGACTCCTTATACCACAAAAAACGTCTTAGCATTACCATTTAAAGAAAATTTCCTTGATCTGCCGAAATTGCTGAGGACTTTTAACGTAAATATCGCGTTCAGAAATTTAGATGTAATTAAGAATTTATTGATTAAAAACTCCCCTTTAAGTGAACAGGGTTGTGTATATAAAATTCCATGCACAATATGTAATAAATTTTACATTGGTCAAACTGGCAAGACGCTAGAATTACGCATTAAGCAGCATAAATACAGTATAAAAACCGGCCAGGAATCTAACGCCATTTTCATTCACGTAAGAGATACTAATTATCCCATTGACTGGAAAAATGCCTCCAAATTAAGTTTTAGTAAGTAATTGAATCGAGTGTGATCAAGAATAATGTTGATTTTGTTCTTAATATTAGCCTTGGTATTTACAAATTAGACTCGTACATTGTCAGAAAGGTGGTGGAATAGTCTGACCGCATTCTTGCTACTTAAGTGTTTGTTTTAATTAAATAAATATTATTTTAATAATTAATTGTTATCATTTTTAGGTGTACATTTTAATTGTATAATTTCTTTTATATAGTTTTTATGTACTCGATATTTTAGTAGACTTTAGAACAAGTTATCTATTGGGGAAGTTTTAGATTGTTTTTAGATTGAGTTGCCTATTGGGGAATTTTTCGCTTCCCCAATAGGTAAAGGAATATTCTGGAAGTAGCACGTGATGATGATTGCGCCACGTCATTTGTTTCCTTAGATTACTACATTCTTGCAATTTAATTGCCTGTTTTAATTAAATAAATACTATTTCTAATAACTGTTATCATTTTATGTGTACATGTTAATTGTATAATTTTATGTTAATTGTATAATTTCTTTTATATATTTTTTATTATTCAATAATTTAGTAGCCTTTAGATTAAGTTATCTATTGTTGAAGTTTTAGATTGTTTTTATTGGTTTTAGATTGAGTTGCCTATTGTGGAATTTTTTTCGCTTGTGTATTTAATTCACTGACTTTGTAAATTCTGTCTATTTCTCTCTTGTCCCTGAAGATGTGAATATATCACGAAATCGCTGTGGTCCCTTGCTTTTATATATATATATACAGGGTGTACATAAAGTCAGGATCTATTTTTGTGAAGCACTTGGAAATTATATGGAATTCAATCATAAAATGATAAAGTGGTGACATTTATTAAATAATTAAGAGTAGGATTCGACGTGACGCCCATCAGTATCCCTGCACAGCTCAAATCGTTCCGCAGCATTTCTAAACACATTCTGGAGCATTTGCGGGGTTATGTTATCTGCAGCAGTTCGTATACGTGTACGTAAGTTTTCAAGACTCGTAATCTTCGTCTGATAGACGTGCGACTCGATAAAGCCCCATGCAAAGAAATTTAAAGGGGTTAAATCTGGTCATCTCGCTGGCCAAGGTCTGTTGCTTCCGCGTTCGATCCAGCGATTTGGAAAACGTCCATTTAGATAATCCTGAACAATTTTGGCATAGTGACAAGGAACACCATCATGTTGATAGACGACGGGGATATGATTGTTAGTATCGTCGTCTATCAACATGATGGTGTAGCCCTGTTCAAAAATCAACTTTTTCTTATTTTCATAGGTTTCTGTACTTTTTCCCATGCTTTTTGACCTGAAAAGGCCGAAAATCACAACCATTTTGACCTAGGTTGTTGGGAAGCATTGCCGCATGGAGTTTTGAGTTTTCTGCCTTGAAATCGGCCAAAAGCACCAGTTCCGGGGTCCCTTGAATCATGTTTTGCACTATAACTTTTATCTAAACAAGATAGAGCAACAAAATAGGCACCAAATTAAAGTGTTTTTAATCCTCTTTCTAACTTATACAATTATGATAGTCTTGGAACAAGAAATGGCACATTGGTACACACAAAGATTTCAGAAATATCACAAAATTCGTTTTCTCACACTCAAGGCAGACAAGGCGCCTTATTCATGACACAAATTTGAGATTAACATTTTGTCACAAGTCTAATCGATCAAGAAGTGAAAGCATTACATGATGATTAATTTCATAATGACATTTACACAGTCAGTTGTTGAGAGTTTGTTTCTTGAAGCTGTCAAAGCGGCGTCTGTTGAACTCCACAGCTTGAAGGAGATAGTCCCTTTGCTTGGCATCTGTTGTTATGACATTTGCAAAGTCGCTCATCATCTTGACACCACGTTCAGCAATGTCATTCACCGCTTTCAGATTCTTAACATAGTCCAACGCTTTTCTGTAGTCCTCATTGTGTGGCCAAGACGTGACAGGTTCCAGAAGCCACTCGGATCCAATGTTCAGTGTGTCCAGCAGGAAATGTGATTCTGGGCCAATGAGATCAACCAGGGTGGTCTTAGCTGTGACTCTCTGGAATAGAGGCTTTCCTGTTCTGAAGCTGTCTGGCTTCTCAGTGGCATGTAACTGGGCAGCAATGTCGTGCTTCAATGTGTCACTCAATCTACTGCTGAACAGGGCAAATGGCACGACTTCCTGCGTCAGGTACCATTTGTGGTTTTCCATCTTATTAAGTACTGCATCAGCAAGCTCTGGGTCAGTTTTCTTGTACTTCAACATGTCCTGGATTAGACTTAGATCATTCACGGGAGCATCTGCAGCAGACATTGACATCATCCATACAGGAGTGTAGAACAGCGCAGCAAGGAAGGTGTTGAGTCTTTCCAGCTTTGATACAGTGTCTTCGTCGTACTCAAGTTGATCTGCAAACATCAGCATTTTCATGGAGTACAGGTTTCTGGCCATCCATCTGGCCTGATGAATGGCGCCTGGTCGACTCCAGTGAATACCTCGAGGAGGCGTTCCTCCAAGAACAATGACTGTCAGTTCAGCCATTTCCCTGTAGTCGGCTCTTGGAAGCCTTTCTGCTGTTAGAATGTCTTGGAGTATTTCTTCACTGTTCTTCTTCTTTTCCTTCAGCCATTTGCTGTTGATAGCCAGCATCTTTGGGTTTTCCTTGGACAAGTCCGTCAAAACATCCTTCAGATGCTCAAACCAGGGATTATCTGGCCCCTTCACCTTCCCAAACAGCTTCTCCCAAACTGCTCCTACTAGGATTTCCAGGATGTGATGACGACAGGCCAGATAAAACACCTTTTTGTTCAGCATTTTCTCTAGCAGTTTGGCAGCTCCTCTGTGAACTCCACTGTTACTGGATGTAGTGTCAAAAACAAGGGCAGTAACATTATCCGTAAGTTCCCATGTCTCCAGTAAATCCATTGAAGCCTCAGTCTGAGCTGTGCCAGAAGAATTGTCGATGACAGGTACTCCCAATAACTTTCCTTCAGTGTATGAAGGTGGACCAGACACTAGCACAGCTAAAGTCCTGAGGTACTTCCAGGTTCACTGCCCAAGACATCTTTGAGCAACTTTCCATCCCAGTTTAAGGCAGCGTACTGTGGGGGTTTTCACAAAACTTGGACATGTGACTCTGGCTGATATTATACCTGGACAGCATTCTGTTGCGACGTGTTGTTGAGGTTGAGATGACGAAGTTATCCAGATCAGCCCCTCCAGCTTTCAAGGTGGCAGAAACCATGGCAGTAACTTGATTGTCTGATAAACCAAGACGATCAGCTGTATTGCAGATGACATCACATTCCATGACCTTCCTTGGAAACGTCAAAGTCACACTAGTCACAGTGTCTTGATGGTGAGAACATCCAGGACGAGGCTGATGGTAATCCATGTCCTCTGTGTTAGCGTCGTTGTCAGTTGAGTCACCTCAGGTAATGTCATCCACATGAACAACTGCCTCTTGTTCTGCTGCAGCTGTAAAATAGTACAACATGTTAAGACAGTAATTGTTAAGTACATGCTAAATATCGCAATGGAGTAAAACTTAAAACTTTTTGTAACGTTCAAAGTAATTAGTTTTACCTTGTTCTTGTCTATGCTGCAGTCTTTCATTCCTCGCTGCTTGCTGCAGGGATCTTCTCTCAAAAATCTTGTCATGACCAGACATATGACCTTTCCTCTCAGTCTTTTGGTCTTCGTAGAACCTGATATCCTCATCTTTCTTCTCTCTGGATAACAGTCTGTTGTTCTGTATTTCCTGGATTGCATCTGGAGCTCCTATATCGAACAGGCTGTCTAATTCCAGCACAAATGCTCCTCTTTTTCCTCCAGGGTTACTTGCTCTTCCTTTGCTTTTCACCAGAGCACGATGTTTCTCATGTAGTTTCATGAAGAGCTTCATTGCGTTGTACTTGGTCATTGTCTTGATCCTAGCCATCTGCCAGAATGGGATGATAGATTCAATTGTTTCATATGCAAGGTCTTGAACCATGGGCTTCCCTGCATTTTCCGGTAAATTCTGAAGATTAAGGAAATACTGGAACGCCTGTCTGTTGGTGGGAAGCTGGGAACCACTGATAAAAGCTGAAGGGTATCCAATCAGGAAAGTTTCAGTGAGAGATCTGGTAGATGGCCCAGTTGACACCTGCCTGTGGACAGTACGTGGAGGTTCTGAGATATCAACTGTGCGCCCACGGAGCTCCCTCAGCTCCTTGCTTAATGCCATTGTGAAGTTGTAACTTGTAGATGGTTTTCTAGATTCTGATTAAGTTTCTGTTGTTTCCTGAAAAATGATAGATAATTATTATTATTATTATTATTATTATTAATTATTATTTATTTATTATTATTATTATTATTATTATTATTATTATTTATTAATTTTATGCTCTTTCATTTGATACCTAATTTGTTGCTCTATCTTGTTTAGATCAAAAGTTAAAGTGCAAAACATAATTCAAGGGACCCCGGAATTGGCGCTTTGGCCGATTTCAAGGCAGAAAATTTAAAGCTCCATGCGGCAATGCTTCCCAACATCCTAGGTCAAAATAGTTGTGATTTTCGGCTTTTTGAGGTCAAAAAGCATGGGAAAATG